>JAIFKI010000014.1:21695309-21985309 GCA_025389145.1 Misgurnus mizolepis | reverse complement strand
TGGTTTTGTTATTAGTAGTACAATTTCTGAGAAAAAATTAACCACGAGGGGCTTTGGTAAAGGCCAAATTACTAAATAAATAAACGACAATATCAGATAATAGTTTATAAGTCAACTCCTTAATTATAATTTTTTACAGTGTATTAGATAAGGTCATTGTTTTAGAATAAACGTTTTATTGAGCACTTGTTTGTACAGGTTTCATCTCTTAATCACTTTGGATTGAAGCATCTACTGACTAAATAAATGCAAATTTGTTGCCCAAAAGAATGCACATTTCTATTTAAATATTACATTCAATATAAAAAAAATCTATTTCTTTGATCCATTCAACCCCAGCCCCCCCCCCCCCACACACACACACACACATTTTCTCTGTCATGAGAATCGAACCCTCACCCAACCCTGACAAACCTTATTGTAGCGGTAGGCACTTTATTATTATGCTTTAAAAGAGAGAGACTGACTTGACCACGGCTTAGTGGTCCCACGTGGATACCATGGCAACATGTAATTTCAGCTTTGTTTGGCATTGCAGTGAGTATATGCGCTGGGTTCTGTCAGTAGCTTATTTAGGATAAAGGTCTTGGCCCTGGAGGACACGCTACAGATTTCTGCATTACAGAGATCATGCAGAGGGTATGTCGCCTGAACTCTGAAGAGTTCATCATTTTTTTTTCATTTACGGATAGTGAAAAGTTATCCAGATTACCATAACTGATGATGTGCTTGATTGATACTGTACAAGTATTTTCACATCTAGACAGGTTTTTTAAGTGGTTACGTATTTAGATAGTGTTGTTTGTATGAATTTTTAAAGGTGTTTGTTTCTATTCCTGCGGATCTGTGTGAGCTCAATGCTAAAACGTGCATTTGCACCGTTTTAATGAATAATAAAGCAGGGTTGTAGTGATGATTCATAAACAGGATGTTTGCACACAGGGATTCATCAGGATTTGTCATTTAAATATACTGTAGCATGTGGCATTCATGCTCTTTTACTTTTTTATAAATTTATATTGTAAAGATTTGTTCATATTTGCAAGTATTCATTAATTCATTATTGCATGACATGTATTAATTCATTCATTAATTATTGCATGTATTCATTCATATATATATGTATTTATTCATTATTGCATGTATTCATTCATTCATTAATTATTGCATCCATTCATGCATATATATCTGCATGTATTTATTCATTATTGCATGTATTCATTTATATATTGGCATGTATTCAAGTAAGGCTGAAATAACCTAGAAACATCTACTTGGTCTTTAAGGGTCGATTGAAACTGCACTATTTTACATTTACAGTGTAACATTAACTATTTTTTGAGCAATTTATTTTTTTATTTTATTTTAACTTTAGATGATTTCTTGAGCATGTAAGAGCTAATAAGTTTTTGTTTTGTGATGTAGATTATGTCCTGTGTTACAGTGTTTGCTTCAGCCCAGAATGAATAAAGAAATGGAGGAGCTTTCTTCCCTGGGTGACTCGGGGCATGGTGATATGTCTGAGGAAGAATCAGAGGAAGATGACGGGCCTAAAATTTGTCAAGTGTGTGGTGACAAATCCACAGGATACCACTTTAACGCCATGACCTGTGAGGGATGCAAAGGCTTTTTCAGGTTAGTGTTAAAATACACTTACTGTATACATAAGACAAGGTCATAGGGGGAAGACGCTGTGGAGAAAGGAATTGTGATACAATAGGAAGACTTGAACCGTACAGCTTTTGCTTAATTGGTTGCATTATCTCATCCAGTGGTGTGTCTCAGGGGTGGGGTCAGTGACAGATCGATTTTTTTGCCCTCAACAACCAGCATAGCATAAACATGCCTGATAGAGCAAATCAAGAAGGTTTATTGATATTTATTTGCAACATGCACATGCTCGTATCTTATAACAACAAACCTTGGAAAAGTAATCTTCTAAACTTAAAGTAACTGAATGTAAAATTGACCTTCAATAGGTACACAGCTTGTAACTGTGAAAGCATTACTGAGATGTATGCCAAAGTACAGAAAATTGTTTCTGAAGGACGAAAATAATGATCGGTCATTACTTGTTACAAAACCACACACAAAGCAATATACAGTTTGTCTCCCGGTGTAGTCGTATATTGAATGTTGGCTTCTCAGGCGCTTTCAGAGGTTTTTATAATAATATTATAGCATAATAAAATATATACACACGCATGTTAGTTTCAAAGCCCTTTTTAATGAAATTGCCGTATATTTGTGAATTCTGTCCTTCAAAGTATAAATTCAATATCATGATTTTTTTCTAATAGCTGAATACAATAAAATCACACTGGGATACATTTAGGCATTTTCACTCTCACAAAAAAATGGTCTCAAGATGTTACTATGCCTGTAGTCGTTAAAATGGTCTTAAAGAGTTTAAAAAGAGAACTTTTTATAATTAATGATCTGTAAGAATGGGGCTTTATTAGTGCTGTTCATTGATTTGAGTAACTTTTAATATAAAGTGTTTCAATGCTACAATATATGGTGTAAAAACGTCTGAGTGCTGCCCTCTTCAGGTTGAACGGTGGCTACTGCAGTTGAATTTTCCTGTTGGATGTTGCGGTACCGTGTGACGTAAGTGGTACGACCTTACGTTAGCAATTTGAAGCTCACCACGCCCTTTTTGCGATTTCCCCACACCCTTGGTACGAGCTCAGTTCGTCCCCTCTATCACCGTTGGGGTCAGCTCACATTTCTTGCATTTTTTAAATATTGCCAGTTGGTGGAGTCAGGCTCTGAACAGGGGTTTAGTTACGCTGTAATATACGGACTACCGGCACATCCGGGAACTTGACTGTAAATTTCGTCACCGCCCCTTTTTGGGGGAAACCAAACTAGACTTCTCGTAGACTTCCATACAAAATAGCGGAACAAAGCAAATTTATACATTTAGTACCAATATGTACTTCTGAGGTGCAAAGGTGTACTTTTTGAAAGGGTACCACCCCATGGACAGCTAGGGACCATGTTTTGGTGATTTTTTTTTTGTGTAGTGTATTCAATACCAGAAAACAATTCTGGGATTTTTAAAGAATTTTAGCAGTTATCACTTGATTTGTTGTAAAACAACAAGTGCTGTAAAAACCCACCTAAAGTAATTTTTTGGTGCATATAAAGTGAAGAACATTTTTACCTTGATATCTTTATATTGAGTAAAGCAGTGATTCTCAACTCCAGTCCTTGCACCCCCCCCCCCCCAGAATGTTTTAGATATCTTCATATATAACACACCTGATTCAGCTTGTTAGTGTGTTAATTAAGGTGCATTTCAAACATTCTGGCAGGAGCCTGAAGAGTGGAATCAGGTGTTTCATATAAGCAGACATCTAAAACATTCTGGGAGGGAGGGGGGCCCAAGGACTGGATTTGAGAACAACTGGAGTAAAGCATGTCAAAGATTTGATGAATTTCGCTCTCACACTGTGTCCTAACTATACACGCCGCAACATGTGATAAAAGGTATCTTTTTAATGTTAATCAAAGTTTTTGTCCCAACCAGACACCACGCACAGTTTCTGTTTCTGCAAGGTCTTAGCTGATATCTCCACCTACACTCATTCAATGAAAGTATTGCGCATTATTGAGATTTAAAAACATCTTGCACTGAAATGTATCAGTGCCGCTGTTTTGTCCCAAGATGCACACCAGTAAATGTTTTTGTAAGTTTTAAATGTCCTAATATAACTAACGCCTAGTCCTGGATTAATTTAAAACCTGTTGGGGAAATTGCTCCTATGAATATTAATAATCAAACATGGATAAGGAGAGACTTATTATTGATGTTTAAAAGCAGAAAAATAAGAAATCCCTCAAGTTAGGAAAAAGCCATAAAAAGGGAAGTTAGCAAAAAACACAACAAACGCAAACAGAGCAAAACCTGATTCTGATTGGAGTGTTTTGTGATTGACTGCACCCCTTTTTCATGTTCAATATGGACAGACAAATTGGCAGTTGCTGAAATCATGTCACGTGTAGATATGTCACGGTGTCAGAAAATCTTGTTTTTGAGAAATTACAATGTAAAAGACAAGCAACGCTGCAGCACAACTGAACCATAATTTTCCTGTCTATGTGCCTTAAACCAAGTAAAAGCTAAAATTAGCTTGTTTTCAGTTATATATGACACATTTATGAGGCATTTCTTAAAGTCTAAAACAGATCTATTTATTATGATGCACATGAGCTAAAAGCATATAAAAACATTGAAATCACTGTACAGTACCACAAGAACTTAAATGTAGCAACAGTAGTCAATTCACTGTAATGATTTGTTTATTAGTAAAATCAAATATCAGAAAAAATATCATTAAAATATAAATGAATTGGTATATGTAATATTATAGACTACCAAATTAACTCTCAAAGTTAGATCTACACATTCAACAGATTCGTCCATGAATCAGTCTGTTTATCATTATCATCCTACTCCACCACCACACACAAAAAAATTAATTGGGCCGAATTTGGGCTTTTTCCCACTTGCGACAATCCAAGGTAAAGTCCCGACAGTCTTTGTGGTTGAACCGATTATCTTAGCAGACTTTTCTTTGGTGCATGGTGTGTTAAGAGTATGTGAAAGCGGGGCACAACCTACTGTAATGCTTTTTGGTTTTGACTCAATCATTCAAAAATATTTGAGTTTGATTAATTATATTTTTACACAAGCAACACACACATCTCTGCTTCAAATGAACATTTGAAGTTTGTTTCTAGTACTTACCATTCTTGGACAATTACACCAAACGTGACAGAAGTGCAAACGTTACAACTTACCCCATAGGTGGGGTTAATTGTAACAGGCAGGGGGTTAGTTGTAACACTTGCTAAAAATTAAGTTTGCTGGCAAATATTTCAATACTATTTTGTCTATGTACTTGAAGTGGATATTGTTTATATATCTGTCTATAATAGACCGGTATCTACACTATTCATCCCTCATCTAACCATAGTTCAATTATAAATGGTTGCACATGTCTAAATATGTGTAAGTATTTTGTAATAACCATACTAAAGTATCAAAATCAAATTCTGAGATAATAAAAATCAAAGTCTGATTTTAGCCATTCATTTCATTATGATTTCAATCTTTGACGTGACCTTATTCAATCAATATTAAAGGTATGAACAAAAATGCATTTTGACACACAATTTTTGATAAGACAGGCACATTTATTTTGTTGGCAGTCAGCAATCATTTGTGTGTAGCCGATTTAAAACAACGAAAAGAATTATGCTAACATTAGCGTTAGCTTTCATTTCGTAAGTGCTGAGAGGTTAGTTGTAACACAGCGTTACAATTAACCCCGCTGGGTGAAAATATTTCAAGCCTACCAAAAAAGTTTCTAAAAGCTGCAGACATATTTCAAAATTTTCAACAAGACACTGATTAATATGACATAGCATCTAATTTGGGATCTTACACACCCTTAGAAACTTAGAAACCAAAAAAAACATATGATGAAAAAATTTACTTAAAAAACACTCGTTCATCAATAACTCTCTGGAAAAACATAATACATTTCCAATAATTTGCGGGAGATCGTATTGTGGCAGCCTGTTTTTTGCCCTGCGCACCCCTATATGTTAACAGTGAGTCTCAAAGTTAGATCTACACATTCAACAGATTTATCCATGAATCAGCTCTGTTTATCATCCTCCTCTACAAATTGATATCATATAAAGCCCACCACACACAAAAAAGTTAATCAGGCCGAATTTGGGCTGATTTTACCACTTACAAAAATCCAAGGTAAAGTCCCGACCGTCTTTGTGGTTGAACCGATTTTCTTAGCAGACGTCTTTTCTTTGGTGCATGGTTTGTTAAGAGTGATTGAATCTGCTCAGAAGCACTTCAGAGGCGTTCAGATTGCAAATCGTAAATATTTAATCCTGTTGTGTGGGGGAACACAAAGGGCAAACGTGAAACGAAGCGATACCCAATCAGAAAGCAAGCTGATTAAAGACAAAACCATAACAACTGCAGTCATGGCACAGCAAGGCAGGCACGCTCCAAAGAGAGATGGACATCAGAGATGTAAAAAGCAGTCCACAGTATTAATGCCATTTCTTTATGCCCTTCATCCATCATGTCTGTGAAGTCACATTTGACAGCGAGACACATTGCAAGATTTCCGTAAGATTATTTGTTTTCTCCATAAAGACTTGTGTGTTTGTGAAGAAAATTTAATGGTGTTTAGTGTGCTGTCATGACCACATAGCAGCACTCCACACACTACAGGAACAACATTCATGGATTTTGTCATCATGTTTGTGGTCTCTCATATTTAGAAAATCTGAAATGATGTAAAAAATCTTTTAGTGTGGCTCTAGCTAAAGCTGTTAATTCAATAATTTTTTGCTTTTGTACAGTTGCACATGCTTCACACTTCATACTGTAGATCAGGTGTCTCCAACCCTGTTCCTGATGAGTTACCGTCCTACAGACTTCAGTTACAACACACCTGTCTGTAATTATCAAACAACCCTGATTAGCTGCTTCAGCTGTGTTTGATTAGGGTTGGAGCTAAAATCTGAGAGACGGTAGCTCACGAGGAGCAGGGTTGAAGACACCTGCTGTGGATGTTGCCACTTCAGATTCAGAATTCATCACGCATCAGCATCCAAAAAAAGATTTTTCCAGACATCTAACAGTTAAAATGTGGTGCTTATCTTGTCAGAAGTTGAGCTACAAAACTGATATAAGCTATTCCTGAAATGTTGATGAGGAGCAATGAATAAATGTATAAATAAATGGGGGGCAGGGGTGTGCCAAGTGATAGGAGATGCTTAGGGAGGCTTCAGTTGCAAAAGGTTAAGAACCAAGGCATTTATATTTGACACGCCCACCTTTGTGCTCTTCTTTCAAACACCACTTCGAATGATCGTGTATGTAAAGTGCAAGTTGACAATGCTCCTCCCTTACAAAATTTAACATGATTTTACTATAGTATTTTTTAGTAAACTCACAAATTTACCTTAATTCAAAATGCAATTATCCAAAAACATGGTTGCTAATTAATATACACTAGTCAACGTTTGAAGTGGATCAAAAAAGTTAATCAAGTTTCTCCAAAGACAAGAATGGGTGTTGGGAATTGGTTTTAAGACAACTTTTATGAAAGGTTTTGATCCACTTCAAATGTTGACTAGTATAGTATAGCAACTAGAACAACATTTTGAAATTAGAACTATTGAAATATTTCAATAGAAGATAATACACACTGTCTCATATTTCATTGGACAGCCGTTAGCTTTGATTATGACACACATTTGCGTGGCATCGTTTCAACAAGCTTCTGCAATGTCACAACATTTATTCCTGTCCAGAGTTGCGTTAGTCCTTTCCAGCACATGCCAAAAATTAAGGTCTGGACTCTGTGGGGGCCAAACCATGTGTGAAAATGTCGTCTCATGTTCCCTGAACTACTCTTACACAATTTGAGCCTGATGAATCCTGGTTTTCACCTTGAAGTATGCCTGTGCCATCAGGGAAAAACATTGATGCAATAATCTGGTCATTCAGTATATTTAGGTTGTAACTCCGATGGGAGGCTCTTAACTATTTGCTTTGTTAAATTCACTTGGTGACTTTAATGACGCGATTCATACTGTTTTTATCCACTATCCAATTTTAAGGTTTTGTTTGTCCACCTTTTGCAGCAATAACAGCAGCACATCTCTCTGGCATAGTGTCAGTATATTTCCTCAGAACGTCATCAGTAATGTTATCCCATGTCTTCTGCAACTCAAGCCAAAGGTTTCCTTTGATAGGGCTGCTTAATGATTAGTCACGAATAAAAGTTTTTGTTTACATAGTTATTATACACAGTGCATCAACAAATATTATATGTGTATGCATATTTGTAAGGAAATATATATTCATATAATAAATATTTATATTTATAAATGATATGTAAATATACAAATGTTTATACACATGCAAATATTTCTTAAATATAAATATAAATAAATAAAATAAATAAATATATACATGCATGTGTGTGCATTTATTTATACATAATTACTATAGATGTTACACACGTTTAATATGTAAACAAAAACTTTTATTCTGCAATTTTATTAGGAAGTTTAAGTTTATAAATTTATTTTCAAACTCGCCCACAAATTTGCTGGATGGGGTTGAGGTCTGGATTTTGAAGGGGCCAATAAGGGAAATGCCTAAATCTCCTTATGTTCCCTCTATTCTATGGTTTATAGAGCACAATGATGACTTTGTAGATACGATGGTGGCCATGATATGGAGATTTAGGTCAATCTCTTCATATTTGTTGTGCTCAGAGAGCAACTACCATTATGAAATAAAATCCTGTTTTGGAGGCAAAAAAATATATGTCCTTATAATTTTAGCTACCACTGTATATAAGTTATACGCTTGTTTATATATGTATATGTAAAGATATGACTGTGTTCTCCAAATAACTCTTATCTGTTTGAATAAAATATTTTAAATTCACTATTATGAAAACAAATATTTTCTTTTCTCCTGTCAATCTTTTTTCCCTCTTCAACATACCTGACTGAAAGGCTCATTATGTGTGTCTTCAGGTGTCAATCACAGATTATTCAGGACCATTAAAACCGCCTCGCATATATCCTTTCTATGAAAAAAGTGTCTTTGAAATTTTAATTCAATATATCATTTTATGTAAATGAGTAGGCAAGATGATTTCACATCATTTTGAAGAAAAACTCTACACCACAAGATTCAGATCTTAAAAGTTTTTAATGTTTAAAAAAACCTTTTTCTTTCAAAAATACCAACATGTACATACATGTTGCTCACATATTATGGTAGCCCAGTTTGTGATGAATACAGTGTTATAAGCCATTATTATGCCCTTAAACAACTGAAAAAAGCACAAATGTCAGGGCAGGTCAATACTTATCCAGGGCCCCTAAACCCCCTCAGACCCTAAAAGGATAATCATTAAAACTATTTCAGAAGTTGTATTAAATAGTACAAATCTTGTGTATGTAATGTGATGTGCTAAAAATAGGCATTTAGCAGACGCTTTTATTCAAAGCGACTTAAAAACAAGGAAAGCCATGGAAGCAATTAAATTATCAAAAGAGCAATAGTGCGTAGGTGCTTTGTCTCAGTTAACCTAACATATTACTCAAAGCTATAAACACGTTAATTAATATTATTATTTTTAGGGAAGATAAAGGAGGGAGATGAAATATGTGCTAGACTCTTAAAATGGCTGTGTTATTTTTGACCCATAATGGGTAAATATTGGACAGAACACATGCTGGGTTAAAAATGACCCAATGTTGGGTTTTTGTTGTGCAATCATGGGTTATAATTAGGGTTGGTTATCGAGAACCGGTTCCAAAAAAACAAACAAATTGGGAATCGATATGACACGTGCATTTCAATTCTGTTTATCGATTGTAGGCTTTTCAATCATTCTGGCACGGCGAACAGCAGTGAGCTTTTTAAAGTTGTATTTATCTGTTAGGACCTGTGACAAGAATCTCAGTATGCATATGCGCAGTACATTACACTCGGCACTATGACTGCAGCAAACGTTCAAATGCTTGGTTAAACTTTGTAAAAAAAGTCTGTAGTATTGCCAAATGCAATAAATGTGGCAATTTTCATGTAAGGGAGGCAAATACCTCTAATATGATGAAAAATCTGCTTCACAGCGTTAATCTGAAGGACTGTTTAAATCGCCCAGCCGCGATTCCTCCTATAGTGCACCAGATACAGCTAATATTAGCAATAGCAGCATCTTACAAAATACAGATTCAACTTCCAATTTAAGGTGGTTAATTGACATCTCTTTTATAAGACAAAGACAATAAAAATTAGGCAGCTACAGGACAACATAGTTTATTTCAAATTATATTAATTTTAAGAATGTCAAAAGATTAATTGCGATTAATTGCATAAAAACGGTGGTGTCACGAAATGATTGGCCTTGATTTTGCAGCTTTTCTTCCTGCTCACTACTGCGCAGGACTGGTCCCAAAATCGCTACTGCGCTTTTGGGCATTTAGTCTTTAAATCGGATAAAAATCTGATAATGAAGTTAGCCAGGATGACAGTATCTACAGCTGACAGATTCTCCTCAATACATTGTGTTCATCCGTGCTGTTTCGTGCCGATGTACAACCCACGTAAAGTTGATAATTCCGCGAATAGCTGCAATTGCAGATTTTGAACAGAGATGGCGACTTGTATGTGTGTATTTATATATACATAATATATACACACACACACATAGGCCCTTTTACAGCCCACGTGATCAAATAGCCTGCGCACACATTTTGGCAACAGAAGTGGTATTATTCCCCAGTGGTTTTAACGTGTTTGCAGCTCAGAACGTTTATTAAACGGTTTCCCAGCATCAAAATGTCTGGCTGTTGCGTTTGGTTGCACTAATATAATATACGTATATATGTATCTGGCAACTTTATTTTTGGCCATCTGCTAATGTCTTCTATCCACTCCACTATAGTACCGATCTGGTAGCTGTGTTGAAAAAGTTGATAAAGTCAACTTTTTAAAATAACTTTCTTTGTCTGTGTTGCTTCACTGCTGATTCTTGCCATACTTCTGTTGCCAAACTGCGCGCGCATACGTTGGCACGTCATCATTGTGTACAAACAGTAAAAGGATCTATAGGTACATTTTTACAATATGTAAAATTGATGATCTAGCACAAACTTGAAAGAATTGGGTGGGGCCGAGGGGCCACTGCTTCTCATATATCTGGAATCCGAACCAGGAATTGATAAGAACAGTATTCGCTAAACGGAATTGGCATCGGAATCGCTAAAATTTAAACGATACCCAACCCTAGTTATAATAACCCAGCAGTTGGGTTACAAAACAGCATTGGGTCAATTGTAACCTAGTGGTGTGTTCAGTCCATGTTCTTACCCAACATGGCTTAAACTTAACCAAGCCATTTTTTAGAGTGTAGTATTTAGTATAAAGCGATGTGTCATTGCTGGTATTCACTACAGCATGTTCTCTTGTGTTTGTGTCTGATGTTAGGCGCGCCATGAAGAGACCAACAAAGTTCTGCTGCCCATTTCAGAACTCCTGTGTGATCAACAAGAGCAACAGGAGGCAGTGCCAGTCCTGTCGTCTTCAGAAATGCCTCTCGATTGGAATGAGGAAGGAGTGTAAGCCTCTCTTTCATCTTTCCTATAACTATAGTAGCTGCTTTCAGACAAAGCTCAAGTGATCAGCATTCTGTCTTAGACAATTTACTTTTACAGAGACCTTCATGTTGGATTATGTCATTAAGCAAAATTGACCCTTATTGTTTGCTCTGTGGCCATAACATTTAACTTAGCCAGACAAAATTGTAGCTTATTTTGTTGCAAAACAGCCCACTTAGATGAGAAACCCCGTGATCATGAAAAGCTGTACATTTACAGTACAGTTCGTTTTTTTTACATTTAGTAAACTGAATATACTGTAACATAATGGTACCTACATACAAATGCTCAGAAAACACTGACAAATTGGTTTTAAATATTTAAGATCAAATGTGCCCAAAAGTAACACGTATTGGTTATTTTACAGACAGAAAACAAACCATTAAACCTGAAATACACCACACGACTTTTGCTCAGATTTTTGTCCTGATTTGACAAGTGTTGCATGAGGTCTGCGTCAGTCTGCAGATTTTTTGCAGTTGGCTGTGACAGATTTCAGTAAAAATCTTGTAGGACAGGTACAGACATACATTTTTACCTATTGACTATGATTCCAGTAGGAGGATATTAAAACATTTCATATTAATGGCCAATTGTGATATAAAAAAGTTATATTAAGAACAGACTCACAAACTGCTCTTTTATCAATTTAATAAAACTCTTAATGCCCTAGTCCAAACAAGCTCAGAAAATAGTTTTAATACATGAATCATGGCAAAACACTGCGCTGCACAAAGCAGCCTTAACTCATCTGCAGATAATGATTTTGTTAAAATTGCAGAAGACGAAGAGTCTTGTGTTGCTGTAATAGTACTTTAGTCAAAACACTGGATGATAAACATGAACATTGAATGTTGCTTTGGTTACCTTTGCGTCAGTCATTACAATCTTGGTGTGCCAGGTTCATGCACGCACACAATGACAATTGAAGGGATTTACTTCAGTGTTTAACAGCAGTTGTGACTCCTGAAATTGTACAGTGTGTACGGGATGAAGGAGGTGCATGATTTTGTGTGAGTTTGTTGTGTTCGGCATGGTCGTATATTTCATTGACAGCTGTGGGGGCAATTTTTGATAATACGGACATACATAATACAGCCAAGATATGTGTAGACAGAGAAAAGCTTTACTGCAATTATTAGTCTATAGCAGTGGTCTCCAACATGTCCAACAAGTTGCCTGCATAGAGTCTGTGACTTGCTCGCCAAAGCACATTCTATTAACTCATTCCCCGCCAGCCTTTAAAAAAAAGTTGCACGGCAGCATATTTTTGTGTTTTTGCCTGCCAAAATTGTCTTCTATAAATATATAAACATACAAATATATCAAATGAAAGAACAGACTCCCTGCTTTCAAACAAACAAGATGGGGGAAAAAAACATTACATCCCTTCATTTGTTCTCTTTTTATAACCTTTTAAATATGAGTAGGTTTCTTAACAAATACTAGCTTTTGCGCAAAAAGCTGAAATAATTGCATTTTCGTTAGAGATCAGATTCAGAACGAATATAAAAACATAAACAAAGTTTAAATTAATTAAATTAGTTTTAGCTAGTTTTTTTTATAAATTGAGTAATCTAGTGGATAATGGCTGAATTACAGATTACCGTAAAAACTTTTTAGGAAAGCGTCATTGGCAGGGAAATGTTTTCTCTCAATTGATGAGATAACTTGTCAATGTTGGGTAAATAGTTAATAGCCTTAATATTAATATTTATTTATTACAATTTTTTTATATTAGCTTGGCTTCTTTTATATATGTTAACATTTTAAACAATGATAAAACATATCAACAAGTAAAATAAAATAAAAGCAACAAGTAAAACAAAAAGTTTGGGGTAGACTATACCAAAAAAGTATCCCTCCAGATTGTTTTATCTCTTGTGATAGCCCTTGCTCAAAAATGTTTGGAGACCCCTGGTCTATAGCATGGAGACATTATACACCCTCTTTAAATTTCTCTTTGGTTAAATGAAGGAGCTGACGAATTTGACTACATTTTTTTTAAAACCTTCTATTTATTTCAAAGTTGTTTGCAATCGAGCCACTGAAATACCATGAAATTTGAACTTGACTTTAAACGTAATACTGTAAATGTTAGCTAGATAACCGCCCTTCAAAAAACATAAATAGAATTTATACATTTCAGGGCTCAACATAAAGGACTGCCCGGTGTCCCGGGGCAAGCGTGAGACGGTGAGAGACGTTCGGGCCAGTAAAAAGTAATTGTAACCAGGGCTCTGAACCGGTTCAAGGAACGAAAACGAAAACCGGAAACGAACGAAATTTTAACAGGAACAAAAACGAAAACGAAAACAAAATCAATTTTAATCGTTCTGAATAGAAACGTTTATTTAAAATTACCATTAACCGGTTAATAACGTTATTTTATCGTTTTCTTTAATATTGTACTTATCAGTGACCAATCATGATTTGAACAGTACAACATGTGACTTTGACGCATCAAGCGTGAGTGACTTTGACACATAGCGTGAGTGAAATGCCTGCGCAGCAGTCATTGAGTCTCCGGCCCGATAGCACCCAGATAGCAAAAAATAGCAATGAGTCGGCGGACCACCGGCGGTGCTCTGGCGGCAGTAAGCGTCATAAGGGCGTAATCGCAAACAGGTCTGACGGCGGACCGCCGCGGCAGCCGCTTTTGCATAAATTAAGCAGTCGGTCCGCCGGCTGCATGCTGGCGGCATCTCGCAACAAATGAGAGTGACGTATTCAGCGGCAAAAGTTTCATCCCCGCCAGCGGGACGCACCTATAGCCGGCAGCTTGGGGCTGGCGGCATATAGAAGCCATGCGGATATTTTTTGCTATCTGGGCATTTGTCTTAAATAACCACAAAGCTACCCATCAAATGTTCAGAGGTATGTTTAAGTTAAAACTTGCTTGGAAATATGAAGATGCAAACTGTAACTCAAAAAAGCCAGGGGACTTATACCACTGTCAATAACTTTTTAGATGGGTCGCCACCAAGAAATTCCTTTTCGTTATTATTTTTCTTACGACAAGCTGTCTTAACAAGTTTGTCTGCAATATTGAAGGATGTGGGGGAGAAGTACAGTAGCCGGGAATCACTGAGGTAACTTACAGAGGCACATTTAACATAAACATCCAGCAGAGTATGCTGCGGTTTTAACCAGAAAAAGACATGGTTGAAAACGGGTCGTTTTTTTCAGCTGTTTATACTTAAAATGAATGCAGGTATTTCTTTTGTGGTTTTAACAATTAATGAAATGTTGAAGTTTAGTTATATCATGTGTTATGTTATTATTTTTGTGTGAAAATTAGTCTGGATGCATGCATTTGTTAAAGTATAGCCTGAATTAAAATAACGTTATTAACCGGTATTTTTTCTAAGTAAACCGTTTTCGGAACGTAAATGTTCAATGAGGAACGCAAAAACGGAAACGTTAAAATATCGATTCTGCTCGGAGTGAAACGATTGATAATTTTTTTCGTTTTTAAGCCCTGATTGTAACTTGCCCGATCATTTCGCTGACGCTTTTTCCAAAGCGACTTATAATTGCTATTCATGTCAGAGGTCACACGCCTCTGGAGCAACTAGGGTTTAAGTGTCTTGCTCAGGGACACAATGGTGTGTCACAGTGGATTCAAACCCGGGTCTCTCACACCAAAGGGAGTGTCTTATCCACTGCACCATCACCACAACCAAAAGCAAACAGTTACTTGGGTAAACATGACAAGGTATGTTTTACAGGTAAAGCAGAAAAGTTGGGAGCCTTTTTTCGTTGAAACATGTATGTTTTATATGTATACAATTGACTTTTTATTGGGGCCAATGAAAATTTTGGCAGGGCAAGTGAAAACCTGAACCACGGGCCCGACCAGGCCATTTTTGTGCAGCCTTGCATTCATTTTTGTGTTAAATTATGACTTGAATAGTTTAGCTCTTTTAACAGCCAGTCAATTTGCTATAGAAACGAATGCAATAATGCACCTAAAACTCAGACTTTAATGTACTTATAATGTATTATTTTCCTCAGATGGGGTAGGTTCAGAGCCCCGACCACCCATGTGATTTCCGCCTATGGTGTTTAGAATAATTTGTAAGTGGTGTATGATGCCCAGATTTTCTCTGATACCATTTATAGATAGTGCTCAGGTGTATGATAACTAGTGTTTATAATCAGATTTTAAAAGTCGTGTTGTGTATTTCAGGCATCATATACAGATCTATTTGAAAATAACAAAATTTTGCTGCACACAGCTTAAATTTGTACATAAAGTTGTGTTATGTTCGCATGGATACACTTATCTACTATTACACCACTGTAATGGTTTTTATTGATAATTACACGACTCGTTGGAATGCCTGATTCTGATTGGCCAGTCGCGACATTTGCAGGTTTGTTATTTCCAGATAACAACCACTTAAAACTAATAAAACCCGGTAACCTTGATTAACAGTTACAATATTAGACCAAATTTAAATAAATATGTCTTTTAATGACAAATAATTAAACCAGATGGTGTGTTCGGGACATTT
The DNA here is from genome assembly GCA_025389145.1 of Misgurnus mizolepis. NCBI lineage: Eukaryota > Metazoa > Chordata > Actinopteri > Cypriniformes > Cobitidae > Misgurnus > Misgurnus mizolepis. The sequence goes on along the minus strand of JAIFKI010000014.1, from coordinate 21,969,554 downwards.
GAACGTCTTAAAACCAAAAATAAATGTGGACCTTGTGGAAGGTCTGCATTTGTTATTGATAAGAAAATACAATATTTAATGTCCTTTATACATGAATATCAGCTGACGTCACTCACTTGTCGTCCGCCATTTTGAGGACCTGAAGTGATCGCAAAAGACCTAGAAGCTATGCCTTCAATATGTTGTGAGCATCAAAATCGCTATTTTAACAACACTAAGAAGGCTCAACACAACATGGTACTTTGCTCGAAGTATCGCCTGTGTCTCTACACGTGAACTTGAGCAATGAGAACATTGTTTGTGAACACGGAGTTAACTAAAAAGAAGGTTTTGAACAACTGACTTTGGATGATTTGGCGTTCGCTCGCCGCCATCTTCCCAGTCAAGATGTATCGATCTCCAATTGCAACGTAAGGAGGGAGGAGAGTAAAGATGGATAGCTCCTAAAGCATAGTTCCATAAAAATGCACGGATAATTCGTTGTTTTGTCGCAAGTGAAAAGCAATATTGACCTTCTAGTTGAAAAAAGAGCCTCATATGAGATTCATTCATTCACATTCGGAAATCGATTATTTATGTCTGGCAAAGATGACGAGCGGACACCATAACAGCCAAAGTCAGTTGTACAAAACCTTTCTTTTTAGTAAACTCCGTGTACACAAACAATGTTCTCAATGCTCGCGTTCATGTGTAGAGATCCAGGTGATACTTCGAGCAAAGTTTCATGTTGTGTCACGCCTTCTTATGTTGTAAAATAGTGGTAGTTCGGTAGCAGCGGACAGCGGCTGGAAGAACGCATCAGGGATCGAATAGGCATCACACCCTAACCAAGATATATATTTTTTAAAGTAGTGTTTATTTTCATGACAGTCGAGATGCGACATGTTGTCTTTCGTAGCCATTTACTGTATCCGTAAGAATCATAGACAGGAAAAGATAAGAAATCCGTAAATCGCAGCAAGGTAGCCAATGCTTGTCAATAGCCTACTGGTACTCGGTAGGTCCTCAAGATGGCGGCATGACGAAAAAGGTCACATGACTGAAATCCAACTATAGCTCTGTACTAAGCGGGATAATGTACAGGTAGTGTCTGTTATCGCAAAATAAGCCTCTTCAGCTTCTTGTCGGGTCCTGATTACACTGTCTGGGCTTATTTCTGTGACCTGTACATTATCCCTTACTTATGGCATTATTTAAAACTTGACCTTGATGTAATGTGACTTAAAGTGTAGTGAAATAATTGTGAATTCTGTCAACTGTGGTGTCAGCTTTGCCGCAATGTCTGTGCTTGTGTTCATTACCTTATAGTGATCATGTCAGATGAGGCCGTGGAGAAACGGAGGATGCAGATTAAAAGGAAGCGGTTGCAGGAAGAGCCTGTCATGCTCACACCTCAACAGGAAAAAGTCATTCAGGAACTCCTCGCCGCACATAAAAAGACCTTTGACATGACCTGTGCCCACTTCATACAGTTCCGGGTTAGACCTTTGACCTGTTTTGTTTTTTAGGTTTACACTGAGCAAATGAGCAGTGAAAATGTTGAAAATAACTTGCATTTTATTAATTATTTTAAATGGATCCACAAAAATAAATGACACGCTCTCATACTCGCTAGTCATAAGACAAGCAAAAGATTGTGAAGCTTGTCTGATGACCAGCCTTATATATATATATATATATATTTGCCACACTTTAATGCTTTAGATCATTAAACAAATGTAAATATTAATCAAATATAACACAAGTAAACACAACATGCAATTTTTAAATAAAGATCTTTTTTTAGAAGGGAAACCAAAATCCTAACCCACATGGCCCTGTGTAAAGAAGTGTTTGTCCCCTTAACCTAATAACTGGTTGGGTCACCTTTAGCAGCAACAACTGCAGTCAGGCATTTGCTGTAAGTTGCAATGAGTCTTTTATTTTGGCCCACTCATCTTTGCAGAATTGTTGCAAGTCAGCCACATTGGAGGGTTTTTGAGTATAAACTGCCTTTTTAAGGTCATGCCGCAGCATCTAAAAAGGATTGAGATCAATACTTTGACTAGGCCACTCCAATTTTGTTTTTCTTCAGCCATTTAGAGGTGGACTTGCTGGTGTGTTTTGGATCATTGTCCTGCAGCAGAACCAAAAGTCACAAATAGAGGGCCGAACATTATCCTTCAGGATTTTTTGGTAGACAGCTAATATCATGGTATCATTTATCACAGACCATCGTACTACACCAACTATATTTTACTGTTGGTATGATGTTCTTTTTTTGAAATGCTGTGTTACTTTTACACCAGACGTAATGGGACACACACCTGCCAAAACGTTAAACTTTTGTCTCATCAGTCCACAGAGTATTTTCCCAAAAGTCTTGGGTATGATCAAGATGTTTTCTGGCAAAACTGAGACAAGCATTTATGTTCTTTTTGCTCAGCAGCGGTTTTCGTCTTGGAACTCTGCCATGTAGCCAGTTTCGCCCAGTCTCTTTCTTATGGTGGAGTCATGAACACTGACCTTAACTGAGGCAAGTGAGGTCTGCAGTTCTTTGGATGTTGTTGTGGTGTCTTTTGTGACCTCTTGGATGAGTCGTCACTGCGCTCTTGGGGTAATTTCGATCAGCCGGGCATTTCTGGGATGGGTTACCACATTTCCATGTTTTCACCATTTGTGGATAATAGCTCTCGCTATGGTTCGCTGGAGTCTTTAGAAATGGCTTCATAACATTTTCCAGACTGATAAATCTCTATTACTTTCTTTCTCATTTGTTTCTGAATATCTTTGGATTTCAACATGATGTGTAGCTTTTGAAGATCTTTTGGTCTACTTCACTTTGTCAGGCAGGTCCTATTTTAGTGATTTCTTGATTGCCAATAGGTTTGGCAGTAATCAGGCATGGGTGTGGCTAGAGAAACTGAACTCAGGTGTTACAAACCACAGTTAAGTTATGTTTAAACGGGGGCAAACACAAACTCTAATAATACAAACCTTCATTTAAAAACTGCATGTTGTGTTTACTTGTGTCATCTTTGGTTAATATTGAAATTTGTTTCATGATTTAAAACATTAAAGTGTAACAAACCTGCAAAAAAATCTGAATAAATTACTGATATAACTTGTAAAGAAAATCGTGTTTTAGATGAAAAGTTGTTTTAAGTATTTTCATGATTTAATTCCTGCTTTTATGTCCACAGCCTCTAGATCCGGATAAAAATGATATATCCGACCACAACCAAGAACATTGCAGCAGAAAGTACGCTCAAAAAACCATAAACAAACCAGAACCTACCATTAGAGTGCAAAGAGAGTCCAGCTATGTATCCACCTCATCACCTTCATCCAACTCTCAGGAACTTGAAAATAAAGAAATTAAACGCCTCGGCAGGATCATTTTCACCTCACTGCCGCATTTTGCAGACCTCACCACATACATGATTAAGAACGTCATCAACTTTGGCAAGATGCTTACAATGTTCAGGTAAATTCTGTCCATATACATGTAGCTGATATTATAAGCTGCTCTTTAAAGGTCACGTTTTTCCTGTGTTTTCGAAGCTTTGATTGTGTTTACAGTGCGCAATATAACATGTGTTCATGATTTGTGTGTAAATCAACACGGTATTTTTCACAAAATGTACTTTGCGCTGTTTTTTCGGTCCTAAAAACTTGCTGATGTCTTCCTTGTTCTATGAAGTCCCTCCTTCAGAAATACGTAACGAGTTCTGATTGTATAGTTTGTTTAGTGTGTTGTGATTCGACAGCAGCTTAGCTTGCCGTTAGCTTAGCTGGCGACTGACGTATTCCTGTGGGCGGAGTTTAGTCAAAACTGTTCTACTGACGTCATTAAAGCAGGAAGTAGAGGGCTGTAGTCCAAACCGGCAGTTCGCTGTAGGCTTTGAAAGACGAATTCTGTTAAAGAAAATATATCGCCTGGCAGTGAACTTTGAGCTTTATCATTTTATAAATATGATTTATGCTCTAACAGTCAGCAACATTACACACTAAAGTTTGAAAAATGGGATCAGGAAGAACGTGACCTTTAAGGTTTATTAAGGTTCATTATCTTCATTCATTTCTGTGTGACACAACAGGGCTCTAGTCATAGAGGACCAGATCTCACTACTGAAAGGTGCAACCTTAGAGATCATGCTGATTCACTTTAACATGTTCTTTAATGAGGAGACAAACATTTGGGAGTGCGGTCCAATTAAGTACTGCCTGGAAGACGCCATGCGAGGTAAGGGTCTTTACATGTTACTCAGGGTAAAGGAACTGCTAACCAATTCATAATTTACTATTTGTTGATGAGGTATGAAGGATCTTGGGATCCTCTGTGTGTGTTTGTATTGTCTGAGAGTCTAGTCTAAGACTAAAATGCATATTTGAGCTGTCTTTACTGATGTTTATCATGAGGCAGAACACATACTTATGTTTGTAGTTATGTGTTATTTGCAAGGTATGTTTGTAAAAATGACTTTATTGTTATAATATAACAATATACCTAGTCCTGGCTTAATCTAAGCCCTGTCTGGGAAACCATCCCATAGTGTTGTCATTTTTTAGTACCAGTAGTTGGCAACTATAGACCAATTTCATGTTAGCAAACAGAGATGATGTTTTTTGTGGGCGGAGCCAAACTGGTTACAGAAAGTGACTGCTCCGCAGTAGGGTTGTGAAGTGTTTTAGCATTAAACCGTGATTTTTATGGATCCGGTGTTCTGTCGAAGTCTGATTCCCCGATGTTTCCCTTTAGTGCAATGTTTCTTATAGCGTTTTAATCACATTACGTTTATTTTTTTAGATGGATAAAAAGTTTAAATGGCTTGGCTGATATGCATGTATGTAAATATGTATTGTTCTTTTTTTGCTAAATCAATTATTTTTACAGTCTGAATCGCTAAAGTACATATAAAAACAATACTATCATGTATTATATATAATAGCGTTTATTAAATATTTCATAGTTTTCCTGTTTTCTATTATTTCTTCCTTATATTTATCTTACGTGTTTGTTCTAAAACTGTTATAAAAGTATTATGTTTAAAAACACATTAAAAAGGCCTGTTTATATATTAATAACACTTTACATTACATCATGTGTGTGTGTGTGTGCTATATTTATATATTTATTAAGTATGTAAACATAATAATTTTAGAACAAACAGGAAGAAGACATAAGCTAAGATATAAGGAAATAAAAATAAATAATAGAAAACGAAAAAATTATAATTGTAACATGATAAAAGCGCTATAAGAAACACATGGGGGGAACAGACTTCGACAGAACACCGGACATCTTCTCTACTTATTTTCTATTCTAATTATTAAAAGATTTCCAGATGATTTCCTCGCTCCATTCTGTCCGTTTAAGGGCTTATTGTAATCATAAACACCTACGTTTATCTTCAAATGATGTCTTCGACGATGGTATTCTATAAAAATCAAAGCCATCTGTTTTGGCATTCTTATTCTGACACTTAACAGCACAACAGGACATTTTCCAGTGAGTTATCTTGCTCTTTTCACTCGTGTCTTATTCATTTCCACTCTTTTTCTGCAACCGCATTGCGCGCGCAGCTTGCAGTGATGTAACTGTGACGTCTACTCGAAATTGGTCTATACAAACATATGTTTGTGTTGTATTTACCTAATTTCTTATCTTTATATATCTTTACTAATAAATATATAGGTATGATTTTTATGTACATGAAAAGTAGTAAGAAGTCCTTCTGGAATCTTTCTGGAGTTATTTGGGATTAACCGCAGTGGAATAACTGCTAAACATGAACCAATTAGCGGTGCAGTGTGTACATTTTGGGAGGCTCTATTGACAGAAATGGAATTTAATTAACATAATAAGTTTTCAGTGTTGTATAAAGACCTTGCCTGATAAACTATTATGTTTATCACCTTTGAATGAGTCATTTCTATCTACATACACTGCGAGTCTCCTTTCATGAAGTCGTCATTTTGTGTGCCATGTTTCTACAGTAGCCCTAAATTGAAAAATTGCTCCAGAGAGTGCGTTTCGTCACTACCTGTATGTTGTCTCGGATAATCCCATGTTTGTCCTGTGGAGCTTACTGTAGCTTCTCTATGTGTTTCGAAAAGGAGGGGTGTGTGGTGGACTCGGCCATTGGTTGCAATTCGCGATCTAACCGCTACATGCTGCTAAAATCTACGCACAGCAGCTTTAATTACATTTTCAGTAGATTGACAGGAAAATATTGACATTTAGGTTCCACAGATATCCATGCTAGACATTTTCTATGACATTTTGTGTATTTTATGTTCTCTATTTGTGTTATTCTGATCTTTTTAAATGCTGATGTGAAAGAAACTTTATTTTGGGCATACTCACACAAAATTTTATCAGAATTGAACCACATATAAGCCTGGTTTGTTTGAGGGTGGGCTCAGGCGGGGTTACAGTACGCACTGTGTGTGCGCCTATTTCAGAAAGGCCAGATTGGCTGGAAAAGCTGCACTTCATGGTGAATATGACCTTAACATGCTGATTAAAGGCCTTTAGGGAAAAGGTAACATGGTGAAAGTTTTGGCGTTTGTGGATGACATTGTTTGACAGAGATGTACGCTTTCTCACTTTTTACCTCTTTAAGAGAATTCACAGAAGCACTCGGTCAGATAAATTACGAATATTCACACTGTGCAAATCATCCCAATACAAACTGCATTTGGGTAAAAATTCTGTGATTTCAGAGAGGGGACAAAAATACATTTTCCTTCCCTGTCACTCCCCTGAATATCATCAATTCATCCCTGTTGAACCCATCTGCATTTACAGGCATAAGTCAATCTGATATTGCAATCGAACTGGCCGACATAGCTGATAAAGACGCATGTGTGTCTAAGTTCAAAAGCCTGACAGCTGATCTTAAAGATATTACTCGTTAGAAGGCCAATCTTGCTCAGAATCACAAATGGAGCCATACTGAAAACCACCAAAAACCGGACAAACTTGTGTTTGAAAAAGTATGCATTTGGATGTCAATCTTTGGATCCACATACTTATATGCAAGCAGCTTTTCCCCAGCATGAATTACATATAAAACATTGCTTGCACCTCATGGATGACAGCTTGCAATCCTGCGTGAAGGTGAAAGTCACGTCTTACAGCCCTGATATAGATAAGCTTTCAGAAATCACATTAATCAGGTGAGAAAGCTATCATTTAAAGTCACAATAAATGGGAGTAGTAACTTGTGAAACCTCTTCTAAAATGATAAAAGGTACAGGTGGACTTCCTTATTCGTCCATTGAGAATTGATTGGATCGTTGGAAGTTGGGTCATGTTGCTATTTTTTCCTAATCGCAGCAATCTTTTTCCAGGCTCGCCCTCCCGCCAAACCCCATGACCTGAAGTAAAGAGAGATTGTTTTGAGTAAGGGAGGAGATTTGCATTTTTTCTTAAAGATTATAAAGGCACATACTTTTTTTTAATAGTGAAGCTCACAGATAAACTTTTTTATTCTGTTGTCTGAGGTCTACTTATGATGTTTGCATGGTTTTTACATTAAAAAACATCAAAAGCAATAAGTAATAGGCTATTTTGTAACATGGTTCTGATGCTGTCTGGAGAAATGGTTCGTTTGAAGGGGCGGGTCGAATTAAAGACCTGGACATAAACGCCCTCTGCTATGATTAGATGGCTTAATGTGGGGAAACCCCCATGCGAGCTGGAACTTCTTTAAAAACAAACTTTAACTACGCATTCCTAATGTTAGGTTCCGAGTCTCTGAATTAAGGTTATACAGTGTCTGTGTTCTTCCCAGATGGTTCTTCCACAACCGAACACTCTGTTTCCATGTGTACTCATAACAGAACACTGCGTCAAAATAAAAGTCTCTCAGGAAAAATGTATTGAAAAGCCATTTTGGTTACATTTGGCAATCTTTAAAGACATGTTTACTGATTGTTGAGACATGGTTTGCTTTGCCCCTGGCCCACATGTGTCACGCGAAGCTGTGGTCGGGACTACAAAAGTGGTCATTGTTTGGAGAAGATGTTTAAATTCTAATATGACGTCACATTTCAGCACATTCCTGAATCAACTGTTTTCATGGCTTGGGGCGAAAGCTGTAATCTTTCAGTAAAGAGGATGTTTTCAGCTCTGAAGCTTAAAATTGAGTTATTGATTCACTGCCCCCTTAATAGTGAAGCTCATAGATAAGTAATTTGTAAAAAAAAAAACACAATATTTCAAACAAAAAAACACAAGTTTTTGATTTAATTTCATTGTGACTTTAATTGTGACTATTGTTTTGCAAAATATATAATTGACCCTGCACTGATATATTCGTGTTTTATGTTCATTCTCTGTGGTTGATTGCTGTACGTGACTGAGAAAAAAAGATGATGACGATGAACTTAAGTTATAATTAAACATAAACTGGCCAATTTCCTTTGTGGAAAGTTGGGTAACCATGGCCACACAAGGCAGTGAAGAAACCAGGAGTGCTTTTCTGAAACATCTTGAGCAGCTCTAACCCCCCATCACTGACATACAGTAAGGGAGAGGAACACACGAGGAGAGAGGGGAAGAAACACCTCCAGAACACCAGAAAGGTGTTAAGACCCAGCTGGACACATTCTCAAAATAATGAGAGACATGGAAAAAATCTGTCAGTTCTGCAGACCAAAAAAACATCCTGACATGAAGATGTTTTTTTTATTTCATTGAGAGGTTTAGTACATGTGCATGGCATTAGTCCATGTCATACTTATTTTCTTTGCTGAACATATATTAATTAACCTCTCATGCTTATGTTTGACTAAAAACATTAGCTTCTCTTTAAAAGTTCAATGTTTTAGGTTTTAAATACTTCGATAGACAGTAAGCCACTTATAGGTTAATATTATATTCAAAAGTAAAAACATTTTAACCTTCAGTAATGTGTGATCAAAAATTTGTTCTGTCTATGTGAGCATCTTAAAGGGACAGTTTACAAAAAATTATTTACTCACCCTCAAGTTGTTACAAACTTACTCTAAATGTCTTTGTTCTGCTCAATACAAAGGAAGATATTGTAAGCAGAAGAAAACAGAATCACCGTTGACTTCTATAGTAGGATAAGAAAATACTATGGATATTCATAAACGGTTCGGTTACAAACATTCCTCAAAATATCTTCATTTGTGTTCAGCAGAACAAAGACATTTATACAGGTTTGTAACAACATGAGTAGTAAATGATGACAGATTTTTTATTTTTAGATGAACTATCCCTTTAACCATCACATACAGTAGGATTGGCCAGTTACATGTCTTTGGGCGTGGGACTTCTGTTTTCTTTCTGAACAGACTGGGTTTTTCCCTTTAGTTTTTTTGAAATATTATTTGAGGCCATACAATGCACACTGTAGTTGTAAGTGTAGGTTAGGTGTCAGTGATCAGGAAGTGCTCATCAGGTTTGGGGTGTCGTAGAAATGCAGTTAATCTGGTTTGTGTGGAATCAATGTTTGAGAGAGTAACCTATTTACCTTATGCTATGTTTACATGAGTGCGTCTTTGGTTTTAAGGTGCAGTAGAGTGTAAAACTGTATTTATCTAGGCATAGATGGATAATAGGAGCTCTGCACGTGCGGTAATGATATATCGTGAGCTTCAAACATGATTGTTTCTTCTTTTTATGTAAACCTTGAGCATGCAAAAGACAGCTGGAAAACAGGCCAATCTCAACATGACATCACAGTCGAGATGTATGCCTTAACATTAAATTACACTTTACATTTACATTAAGTCATTTAGCAGACGCTTTTATCCAAAGCGACTTACAAATTAGGTAAACAATAGAAGCAATTAAAGCAACACAAGAACAGCAATACATAAGTGCACTAGAACTCATCTCAGTCTCATCAAGTCTAACACAATATACATAGCCAAGGGTTAGTTAGTAAGTTATTGGGTTTTTTAAAACAGAGAATGTACATATAAATACAATAAAGAAGGAAAATAGAGAAAGATAATTAGCCATGTATTAAGAAGTGAGATATTGGTAGATGGATTTTTAGCATAGACTGTAAAAAAATGGACGTAGTGTCCGTGACGTCACCCAATGGTTTCTGAAGATCGTTTTTGAAGCTTAAAGTAGGCTTTGCCTGCCGTCGCCATCTTGGCCACGTGTCACCTTGAATCACTCACAGAAAACCAAAAATGGGTAAAGAGGTGGGACATGGGTGAAGCTGAGGTGCCTGTTTGATAAAACCACCCCTGCCTAGCGCGAGTCTAGTGACAGCAGTAGCAGTTCACCCGTCACTCAAGTGGCCACGCCTTTAATTATGCAGAACTTTAAGGCTTAATATAATTTAAATAGATGGGTTACAAAAATATTCACCCCTCCTCACAGTTGTCATGATGGTCAAAATTAGCTATATAGACCAAAAACACTTTTTGTACCAGGCTGTAAACATTCTTTCTACTGTAAATTTGCTTATTTTAACATTTGGGTCTATGGGAATTGAGCCAGCCTCTAGCGGCCAGTTGATGAATTGCAGTTTAAGTCACTTCCGTATTGGCTTCATCAGAGAGATTGTCAGGTTGCCCCCTGGTTTTTAGTCGATTCTTAAAGAAGGCTACAGAGTCAGCAGATCGTGCCGTGACCGACAGATCAGTCCATAGATGTGGAACAGATCCAAAGAAAGGTACGCGAGTAACTTTTTCCCTTTTTGGGATGGCACCACAATCCGTAGCTCGGTGACAGAGCGCAGTGATCTGGTACAATCGAGTACAATGTTGTTACAATGTTAAACTGTTAAAGTTGTGACGGCTGCTGACTTGGCACTATATGCTAGTTAATGCTAAATGTTAGCGTTTAGGCTGAAGTTTTTGATGTTACAGATATGTTTTGTAGGTTCATATTACCCCCCCCACACACACACACACACAAACGTACCTCTCAGAAAAGTCCAAAAGAGTTGCTCTGATAAACAGCCAATCAGAGAAGAGCTGCACATTATTATTCATGACCATTTTAAATAAGGTAATAATAAACTATTTCGTTCTAAAGGCAAACATGCACTTAATAAAGCCACAAACCTTCTATGTACAGGTAGATATCAGAATAACAGAATAAAATTGGGTGCGCTGTCACTTCAAAACCGGCGCAACAGCGATGTAGTGTTCACGAATTATTGACTTATATTTCTTATTAATGGCGAAAGCATTTCTCAGGGTACTTCAGCTAATAGTCTCCATTTTATTATTTACAAGGTCGTTGTGGCTGTTCATCTTTCAGTAGTGTAATGATTATATGATAGTTGCTTGATGAATCAGGGAAGGATGCCCAATGATACTCTGTGACTTGGAAAACATGCATTTATTTAACCTTTTTTTTAAAAATAGGTTAAAAATACGTACAGTTATGATCTGATTTGGACAGATGACAGAGGGAGAGAGAGACAGAAAGACACTGAAAGAGACCAAGATAAAAAGAGAGAGAGAGAGACAGAGTGGCACCGCAGTGCAGCTGATAATGACACACTGGATTTATAACACAAAACAAAATGACAGAAATGGAATACAGCACAATAATTACTTTACCTCAATTATATTATTTTTAAAATCGTTTGAAAAGATAAAAAAAAAAGGTTAATCGCACAGCCTCACCAGTTAGGTTGGTCACTGAGTTTTTGAACTAAAATGAAAAAGTATAGTGTGGATGCCATTCCAGGTGTAACCATGGCAAAAGTTAAAAGAAAGTGTTTTAAAATGAAAACACATTAATGTAAACATAACCTTACATTTCTGTCACCCACTCGTGGCATGTCCTATTTATTGAACACTTGCACATTTTTTTTTTCTCAAATTTTGGCAGCAAGATTGGAAAAATCGCAAACTACTGAAAACATTTGATAATATAATACAGCCCTCCTGAGATTAACAGTCAACATTTTCGACATGTTAAGCACTTGCTTTCTGTGAACTCATTTTCAGCATATCCTGTTTTTCAGACTATTGAAAAGAGTCATTTTATGTGTTTTTAAAATGGTGAAAGTGTGTTACTTGGCAGCATTTCTTCTCATTTGCATTTTGGTACGTCTCATAGTCAAAGCTCATTGTGACATTGTTAAAAGCTTCCTGTCCGGTCCTTAATTTTCTCTTTAAATTGTTCATTAAGGCTTTTAAATCTCCACAGTAGCCTTATAGACGCGTGTGCCTAACTACCACCGATTGTTACGATCACCAAATTACAACAGGCTGGCATCCATCTTAAAATGAGCTCTGAGTTAAATCTCATGTGTCAGAACCTTGACAACCAGTTTGAATAAAGCTGTCATTTATAACAGCTGTTCGTTTTAATGAGGCCTGTCGGTTCAACAAGACACTAAAGACATTTGCTTTACCTTAAATCACAGATGAGGTCTCATTGATGTCTCAGTTGATTTAAACAAGAATATAAAAATATAACTGAGGACTTCATTAAGTATACTGAGCTATGAAAATTCAACCTCTAAGCCAGAAAAAACAGCAATTTTTATAAAAAGTGAATCTCTTATTTCTTCCCATAGATTACAGAATTATTTATATTTGCTTTATATCTTTGGAGTTGTGTTTTCTTTATTACAGTGCCTTTTATCTTACTCAGTGGAGTTTAAAGGGGTCATAGCAGGGGTCATTTTTCTATAATTCTATAATTGGTTCTATAAAAGCTAAAACTTCACATTATGCACTCTGGGGACACCAAAGATTTAATTGACATGTTAAAAATTTCATAATGACCCCTTTAAGACAGTAAATGTTTGTAAAGCTGCTATGAAAAAAAGATTTATTTTTTAAAAGTTTTTCTTCATGTTTATACATCCAACGTTCCTCTGATGGATGCCAATTATATTTGCTCTACATAAAATATATAGATTGATATATGTTTTAGCTAGGGGGTCCCTCCCAAAACATTTATTACTTTTGGAGGTCCGTGACATTATAAAGTTTATAAACTCCGGCTCTAAGCAATACAGTTTAACTAAGTGCCGGATTATCTATAGATGGGATTGGGCGAGTGCCCTGGGCCACCAGTCAATAGGGGGACACCAGCATTATAGATAAGATTGAGAATAAAGATCTTCAGGTGCCCAGGTCAGAAAAACTAGATACAAGACCAGACGTGTAAAGAATGAAAGTATAGCCATGTCACTCATCTCTTTACAATATGCTAACTGGACAACACTGGATATAACTTATTGAATAAAAAGATATATAGTTAATAAAACAATGCATGTTACCAGCAACAAATCAACAACCTATAGTGATTGTATTTACTAGCTGCTGACTAGGAATCAGCTAAGATCAGCATTGGGAATCTCTGTAGCTAATTTTAAAGACATCTATATTTTGTTGATATGTTGTAGTCTACCTGTTGTTGTAAATTGAGTCTTTTGGAGTATCTTATGTCTAGAATTAGTCAAGGATGTTGTATGATTCTTTGATTCATAACTTCATATTCTGAAAGTTTGATCAATAGGCTTTATGCCCAGCTGCACTACTTCCTGAACTTCAGCCAGCTCCTTGTTTCCTGTCTGCCATTATTGGACAAACTGATTAATCCAGGTGTGTCTGATTATTGTTGTTGTGACTACTGAGGTCAGGCACACCTGGATTAATCAGTTTGTCCAATAATGGCAGACAGAAAACAAGGAGCTGGCTGAAGTTCAGGAAGTAGTGCAGCTGGGCATAAAGCCTATTGGACAGCAACTGCATAGAGTTAAGTCAAAGTATTTGTCAATAATACAATTATTTGGGGGGGGGAATTGTAAGTAATTACATTGCAAGCTAATTTAAGATGTACCCCTATGTTTATGTATGTTTAGTCAGGGGCTACAGTGCTCCTAGTAACAAAAAACTTTGTCTGGAGCCCTGAATGGAAACACTTTTCAAATATTGGGGTGGGGGCACTTCAAATGGGGTCACCCTAGGGAAGTGGTTCTCAAACTTTTTCAGCGTGTGGCCCCCCTTGTGTACGGTGCATTCCTTCGCGACCCCCCCAAATAAAATTTATGACAAAAAACAGTTCTTAAACTTAACATTTTAATTAAACAAAACATTAAATTACACAAAGTAGTGTTGTTGGTTAGTAGCCTTATTTTTTTAGGTTTAATTACACAGAATTCATAATAAATTAATGTATTTTATAAAATGACATAAAACTGGGCCCCCCTGGCACCATCTCGCAGCCCCCAGTTTGAGAACCACTGCCATAGGGCACTACATTGTGGTAATTTAATTTATCTGATTAATCTCATTTTTTTTTACAATTCCTGAGTCATTTCTTAACTATTCCCTGCCCCATAACCGAATTTCATTTGAGGGCCTGTCAATATTTTTACGCATGTGTATAAATGTGTCCCTAAACTCTATCCTTTATATTCTATTCTTCCTCTCGACTGCTCCACCTGCAACCGAACAGCTGGTTTTCAGCGCCATCTGCTGGATCCTATGATGAATTTCCACTGCACTTTGCGAAAGCTGCGCTTACATGAAGAGGAGTATGTGCTGATGCAGGCCATCTCACTCTTCTCACCAGGTACTGTATAGTTTAACATCTACATGAGCAGACGTACTGCTCTCAAGGTCCTTAAAGGAAAACACCACAGTTTTTCAATATTTTATTAAGTTCTTACCTCAGCTTAGACTTATTAATACATACCTATCTTTTTTCAATGCGTGCACTTTTAATCTTTGTACAGTGTGTTGTAAATGTGTTAGCTTTTAGCCTAGCCCCATTCATTCCTTAGGATCCAAACAGGGATGAATTTAGAAGCCATGTTTTTCCTATTTAAAGACTGTTACATAAGTAGTTACACAAGTAAGTATGGTGGAACAAAATAAAACTTTTGTTTGGATCCCAAGGAATGAATGGGGCTAGGCTAAATGCGAACACATTCAAGAAGTGCTGTACAAAGATTAAAAGTGCACGCATTGAAAAAAGATAGATTTGTATTAATTCATCTAAGCTGAGGAAAGAACATGGTAAAATATTGGAAACTATGCTGTTTTTCTTTAAAGATCTTATAGAAGTTAGGGTTGGAGATCAAAATGTCAGTCCATTTTATTTAAAAGACCAGTTGTCATCAGTTTTTTATGTTTTATATACTAGATCGCCCTGGAGTGACGCATCACAAAGTGATCGACCATAACCAGGAAATACTAGCTATGACCCTAAAGACCTACATTGAGTCTAAGAGGTCCGAACCGGAGAAATAGTAAGATCCTAACTCATCTCGCTTGTTTTGTTTATTTGCAGTAGGAAACATTTTCTCTTGATAACTTACTTAAATCTTCTTCTTGGCTATAGTCTGCTGTATCCAAAGATTATAGGGTGCCTGACTGAGATGAGATCTATGAATGAAGAGTACACAAAACAGGTGCTCAAAATCCAGGACATTCAGCCAGAAGTGTCTCCGTTATTGCTGGAAATAATAAGCAAGGACAGTTAGGTCTTTACAGAAGAGATCGTGTTGTTATCAAATGCTTTGAAATCGACCGGGATTCGAGCTGTGCAGATCTTTGGTGCCTAGGACCTTCATCTGAGGACACTGAAGATTGAGGTTATTTCACAAGGGCCCCCTGAAAAGCAGTCAAGACTAGCAAGGACAAGGCCTGTGTGCCTAAACCTACTGAACTACTGACCAGCAGCACACACAGTCATTGCTGCTTGTGAAATTGTATTTTTTACACTGAATGTTATTGTGTTACAATTTGATATGATCAGCAATCTTTATTTTCTGAATCTGTTCACATAAAAACAAGCTCTTTTGGTATGTAGTCACATGGAGGATGGTAGATGATCCTTTTATATACATAAATGATGCCCAAAATGTGTGTTTATTTAAGATTTGTGTCTGCCAGGCTAAAGTCTCATAATCCTTGAAATGACCTTACCCAGTCGATAGAGAAAAATATCAAGGTTATATTTTCAAGTTTTGTGTAGAGAACTGTAAAAAAAACTTACTGTAAATGTTCCCCAAGAATAGTAATATACCAGCACTTAGCACTGATCACAAGTCAGGGATTTCTGTCCTAATCTTTAAGAGTATTCAGTGGATATTGTGTATAAGAGAGACGACTACACTGGCTTTACCTACCTTTAATTATAAAACCACTACGTTTTTGTTTATGGTTTATATTGATGTTAAATTTGAGAAATGTGTTTATTTATTTGTTTTAAAATACTTAATGGTGTAAGTAGACCTATTTTCTTGGTCTATTGTTTTGTTCAGATTATATAAATATACTGTACCAGTGCCAATGTTTGATTCAAGTAGCTATTTGATTCAGATACACAACAAAGAAGAATGTAAACGTATTGAAGCACTGTACAAAAATGCAGCACAACTTGGTTTTGCAAATCAATTTAACCTATTATTTGAAGTTTTGACAAGTGAATAGTTGACAGGGTTTCCCGCAGCACTTTGCAGTTCGGGCGGCCCACCTAAGCTGGGAAACCCTACCACCTTAACTAGGTTGTCCAAAAAATAATAATTTCGCAGCACAAAAGGCCATCAAGTGCATCTCGGAGAATAGCGCGGACACGCTTCACACCGCGAGCGGGCACACGCGCCACACTGTCTAAATGTTCTACAACATCTGCTTCAGTTTGTGTTTATTAACCCTTTAGTTTCACTTCATCACGCAGCTATTTTTGTAAAGGTTTCTGTTAAAAACATTTAATTCATTAATAATCTAGTATGTGTTCATTTTCTATCATAGTTTATTCAAAAATAAGTTTTATTTGAGTGTTTTTAATAAAACTATTTTCATCATGACGCGTACCTTTGATTGTCACGCCCCCCGGCACCACCCACCGCCCAACCCTACCACCTTAACTAACAAATTTTCTGCGGGAAACCCTGGTTGACATACCTTTTTAACAATTTTAACTTGTTAAAATAACATAAAAATATATATGTGAAAAATGCTGCATTTTTTACAGTGTGGGGTAAACCTCAGGAAGAAGATGTTCAGATTTATGTCCACACATGCTGGGTTATTTTTATTTTCAATTGTTGGGTCAAAAAAGCACAAACCAAGCCAATGGGTTAAATCCAGAAAATGGTTTGTGTTTGACCCAGCAATCGGTTGGGTTCATACCTTTATGATATTTGGGTGTATGCCCCCCAAAATAAAAAAAAGAAATGTTATTTTTCGATTACTGGTGAGAAATGTGCTTGATTGCTTAAAGAGAAAACTACTTATTTTTTTCTTTAAAAATGTGTAAGTGACCAGAAGCGACTCTGTGAGACACTTTGATGTGTGTTAGCTAGCCATTTTATGTCTCTTGTGAATTTCTTGTGTTGGAAACAAAGCTTGTATTTTGTGTAATGTTTGAATGTCTGCAATTCATGAGTTTTTTTTATTAGGGATACATCATCAGTGGTGACAATCAGGGGAGACAGTATACTCTATGTAGGTTTAAAGATCATATGCATAGTTTTGTCATTAAAGCAGTTAACAATGACAATCAGTGTAAAATGAAATAATGTAACACTATTAGCGACCAGTGGCGGCCGGTGACTTCTTTATCGAGGGCGCACGATGCGACTATTGTAGCCCGTCATGTGTGTGGCTTGTCTTTTTTTAAATATGTGTTGGCGTGTCAAGTAAACTTGTGTGCATCATGCGAGATGTCAAAATACGAGCCTGCTGCAGACGCTTTTAAGGGGTTTATGATAAAAGAGACGCTCGCATTGCCAGATACACGCTTAATCTCATGTGTAATAATCAGAGTTTCCTATTAAGTTAGTGTCTTGTGAGTATTTTGTGCAGCAGGCATGTATTTTGACAAGACACTTGAGGCACGTGGTTCACAAGATGCAATGAACACGTATTTTGAAATGACGAGCAACACACTGAACACTTATTTTGAATTCACACCCCTTGGAAGAGAATTCCCCGGCCGCCACTGTTAGCGACAGTCTACAGTACAGGAAAAGTGTAGGATACTAAACTTAGGTTATGTCCAAAATAGCCCCCTATACCCTCATTCAATATTCCCTATAGTTTTCTAATAGTCCACTTGAATAAGGGAATGAAAACAAGTCAGTGCATTTGGACACTAAAGGATGTGTACACCAAAGCGTTTACACCCGCGGCCAGTTGTTTCCAATGGAAGCAGAGCGCTTATCAAAAACGCCAGCAGGTGTCGGGTTTTGTCCGCGCTGAGCGCCCAAAGTTGCAAAAATGTTTAACTTCAGCTAAAACCTTCAGCTCGTCAATGTCACTTTTCACTTGGCCGTCCAATCACAGGGGAGGTGGGACAAATAACTTAAAGGAACAGTATGTAAGAAATTTATATCAATTAATCATAAAATGGCCCAGATATGTCACTAGACATTTAGAAATCATTTTCATTTCAAATACTTATATCACTGACAACAGTGGTCTGGCCAGGATATTGTCATTTAAAAAGTGGAGTTGCAGCCCTCAACTGATGTTTATGTTGTCATGTTGTGTATTGGCCACCAGTTGGGGGATTGCAGTACCAGTTTTAGCCACAAGTTTTGTTATTGCAATACCAGTTTTGGCCACAATCCTACATACTGTTCCTTTAATGTCTGATAAACAAAACAGAAGTAGCATAGCAACCAAAGCGCTTAGCTGAATAAACGCTAACAAGCGCCCATAGCCGGCGTCCGCCTGGTATTTTTAGCCACGTTTAAACGCTTTGATGTACATGCGCCCTAAGCAATGGAAGCGCTGCAGGCGCCATCTTGTGTCGAAACACGGGAATTCATTTGGCAAGTGTCTGACACTGATGTGGTACCAGCCGTTGAGTGTACATCAGTGGTACACTCATAATTAAAGTGCATTATGGATTAAATGAGTGCACTCGATATGGTCCACTATGACCCTGTCCCAAATGGCGCACTTCATGCGCCACTCGCTTAGTCTACGAGTCCGTAGGGTGTCCCATCTGTCAATTTTATGCTCTGAAGTGTGCTCATCAACGCCCCCTTTGAACCCCTGATGTGGGCTTCGCTGAAGACTGCAGCAGGCTTTGCACACTTTGCCAACCCAAAAGTCATTGCAAAAGAGCAATCAGACCAATCAGACGAATGAAGGGTTGAGCGTTTATTTAAGGTCGAGTCTGTCCCAACATACAACTCCGGTGCACCCTTGTGGACTTACGTCAAGGGCCCCTAAGGTCTGCACTACATGATATGATCCAAGTGTGGACTCTGAGGAAATCCATAAGACAGGGCCTATAATTTCGGACAACACTACAATGGCTGTCCCTTCAAGTAGTGCACTATTTAAGGGTATAGGGTAGGCATGGGACGATTACCGGTTTCAAGGTATACCGAGGTTTAAAACAGTCAAGGTTTCAAAACCACTAAAATGTTCTGTGATACCGTCTCCAAGGTATGAGCTGTGTTTATACAAAATTCATTAAATAGTGAAGTCATGTGATTGATTTGATGTTTACATTTAATATATATTACGAAAATATTATATATGTTTTGAAAGCATATTATAATTTAAAGGCTTTATTGTACCTGGCATTTAAAAATAACACATTTTAGTGTTGCAATGGCAATACCGCAACACCGTGAAACCGTGGTATTTTTGCTAAAGGTTATCATACCGCCAGAATCTTATACCGGCCCATGCCTAGTATAGGGAGCTATTTTGGACATAGCGTTAGACACTTTTCATATACCTGTATGCTCTAAAGCACTCAGACCCCATGTATTAATGAGAAGCACAAACTGTTTTCATACTCTTTGGTATGTTGTCTAGATTTATCAGCACTGTTTAATGCTAACTGATGTTTAAACCCAGAAGTGAACTCACAACTTTAACCACACCATATTCAAACTCAGGTCTTTTATCTTTTACATTTAAACGAGGAGCGTGTGCCCCCTCCGGAAAATAAATTGTATGAAATCAATTGCAGGAAGTTTGTATTTGCCATAATTTCTGAACAACCTATGTCACTTGAAAGGCTTTTGAGTAAGTGTACAAACAAAATAAAGAGACGGGTCAAGACAGAGTCATTTCCAAGCTATCCTACTCTTTATTTAATGCAAATTACAGTACCAGGTAACTAGTCTCTGAATCCAAGTCACACCAAGGACCAAAACGGACATATTTACAAGGGAGAGGAGACATTTAGCATACCTTCACAGAAAAAAGATTGTATTTAAAATAAAATAAAAATTTCAGTCACAAACAGAGGCATTCAAGTAATATTAATGTCATACAGGTTGTATTTTTTGTGTCTTTATTTTTTAGCTTTAACCCAAGACAAGTTTATCCCAAATATGTGTATGTAATGCGATTTACCCCACAGTCCTTGAAACAATTTTTTTGTCTTTTATTTTCCTCTCGTCTCTTTACATGTTTTACTCTAACTTTACGAGAAGTGGTGGGAAGCAACACATCTATGAACGCGTATCTTACAAGCAAGCTTTACACAGGGATGAGGGACCGGCAGGTGCTACGTGACGTCTCTACCGCGTACTGTCGGCTGACCGACATACTCTTCAGTGCTAAGACAGCTAGCACGAACACAAAGAAATTATTATTATTGCCCCGGCGCGGTCATAGTTGGTTCACTTTGGTAGTGGAACGAGGACATACACTGTTATTGGCTCCACAGGAACTTTCTCCCCACACAAACTCTGTGCCAATACTTTAACGTGATAAATCTCCACTTAAAATGAATAAAAAACATCTATGCTAACAATGCGCATGTGGTTTCCAAGGAAATCAAGTGGTTGTACTACAAAATGACAGAGGCTCGACCGATCAAAAGCACTCGCAGAGGGTCACCGGAAGGGGTGTGGCCTGTCATCAGGAAGGGGTGTGGTCTGAGACGGGAAGTGTATGGAAGCAAAGGCACTCCAAACTATAGATACACTATACATAACTAGTTATAATTACAATAATATAGCTGGCACCTACTGTACAGATAAGATTGAACTATATGGCTGGAGAAAGCTCCTTGTCTACAGCATCCAACAAACAGTTAATTTTCGCCCTGATCTTTTACATTTTTTTTTGTATTTGTAACATATTTTTTCACGTAATCCCTTAAGTCTGTTTTCGATCATTAACAGTTCTCAGGTCAGCATATATGTACACACGCATACACATTCGCACACGCTCGCAAAATTATACAAAACAAAGCCGGAATTTGGTGAGGAGCAACTGTGCTGTGTGTATATTTATATATACGTGATTTTTTTTGTCGTTTCTTATGCTGTTAAGACGATCTGGAAAGTAAATATATTCCATGAGCAGGTTAAAAGTACGCAGAGATGGGTAAAGAAACGATAAAAAGATGATAAAAGTAGTCAAGTAGTGGTAAAACAACCAAGACGTTTCAGCTGAACGTTGCAAATAGCGCACAAAAAAAAGTTTAAAAAAAATGAAAACAGTCAACAGCACGTAACAATTTATGGCCATTCTGTGCACTTCCGTGATTTTTTTTTACATTAGCTTTAACTCGCTGTTTGAATAAGTGATGTCTAATGTGACACTGACGCACAAGCAACAATAAATAACAAGTGGAGATGGACCGGAAAAACACGTCAGAAAGATAATTTATTAGGAGAAAAGAAAACGACAGAAAGACCGAAACGTTTGCTAAAAAGCGCTCCGTCCAAGTCGTATACACAACTGTATATTTTTGGTCAGCGTCAAAATTGGGCGCTGCATTGAAAAACGTTATGGATGCTAGATAAAGATCTATATATAACTATATATTTATATTTATATTACATAATGCAAAGTAATATATAAACTGTGTATGTATATATTATACAAGAACACAGAAATAGAGACAGGTTGTACACGTCGCACCTGTCAATAAAAACGTTTGCCCTCCCTAACCCAGCCCACCTTTCATTATAAAACAAAATAAATCAGAATAGCATTTAAAACTCCTAAATGTCCTCTGTTGTTTTGAACATGCGGATTTGTGTAGCATTTCCTTTTTTTTTTTGTGGTAACAATGCGTTGTGTTTAATAGATACAGTTTTGTGTAGCATTATCATTTCCTTTTGTGTTCTGCATCAGTCTCATCCAATACATATACATATATACAAACTAAATACATATATATATGTATGTATATACGGGGGGTGCTCCTAACCAAATTCAAGCCATGCGCTATAAGAGCTCAGAACAGAGGAAACAGGATAATCCAGGTGACAGATTGGGAACCCAAAGAAATGTTAAGGAAGTGCCTGGATCTGGCTACCGGATTGCTTAACAAGATTGTCCTCTGAGAATGAACAACGTTCCGGCTGATCGCAGACCTGGGTTTAAGGTTCGCCCCCCCCCACCTGACACCCAATGCGCTGTTCTCTCATTCGATCGCTATTTCCACAAATGACATTTGATACACCATGATTAACTCTTTCTGAGCTTCGTAAAAAACAAGGAAATGAAGGTTGGCTCTTGCAGTCTGAAATAGAGTGGCGGTTACATATGATTCAAACCCTGCCCTTAAAGCTGGTGAGCAGTGGGGGTGGGCGTGGCCTTGGAGGGAGGGTCAGGTCTGATTGGCTGGGGCACTCAGGTCGAGCTGTTGGAGGCGGAGGCAGAGGCTGCGGTTGTGGTCTGACCACGATCTCCACTGTTGGCATCTGGACACAAAGAGGAAAGCCTTTATGAGTATGCATATCTACAATGCAGTGGTTCTCAACTGGTGGGTCGTGACCCAAAAAGCAGGCGGGGAGAAAAATGCTATATGCAAATAATAAAATGCACATATTTTTTGGTATTGTAAATCTGGGTTGTGAAGCTAAACCAGTTGAGAAACACTGATTTAAAGGATTAGTCCATTTTCTTAAAAAAAAAACAGATTATTTACTTACTCACCACGTCTTTCTTTGTTCATTTGAGAAGAAATTATGTTTTTAAAAAAACATTCCAGGATTTTTCTCATTTTAATGGACTTTAATGGACCCCAACACTTAACAGTTTTAATGCAGTTTAAAATTGCAGTTTTAAAGGACTCTTAACAATCCCAAATGAGGCTTAAGGGTCTTATCTAGCGAAAGGATAAAAAATATGGACTTTTAAACTTCTCGTCTTCCTCTGGTCCTGTGACACGCCAGCATGACCTCACTTAATACCTCGTCACGTCAAGAGGTCACGAATGATGAATGCGAATCTACGCCCCAGTGTTTACAAGTGTTGAGAAAGAGGACCGTTCCGACGTTGTTGTATGTGGAATGATACTAATTAATGTCTTTGTGTCAGTTTATTGTTTACAATGGTCCGCAAATGTGCGTTTCATATATGTAACACGTGACCTCTCTATGCGTACCTTCATTACGCATTACGTGAGGTCACGCTGGCGCATCACAGGACCGGAGATAGACGAGAAGTAGTGGTTTAAAAGTGCATATTTTTTATTTTTCTTGCCAAAAATGACAATCGTTTCGCTAGATAAGACCCTTATGCCTCGTTTGAGATCGTTTAGAGTCCTTTGAAGCTCCGTTGAAACTTCAATTTTAAACTGCATTAAAACTGTTAAGTGTTGGGGTCCGTTAAAGTCCATTAAAATGAGAAAAATCCTGGAACGTTTTCCTCAAAAAACAAAAAAATTATTCTCGACTGAACAAAGGAAGACATCAACATTTTGGATGACATGGTGGTGAGTAAATTATCTGGATTGTTTTTTTTTTAAGAAAATTGACTAATCCTTTAATATACTTGGGGGTGATTATATAATTCATTATTCATAATTTGTCTGTTTTGCTCAAATTGTTATATGTTTGATTATTTTAATAATTTGGTCCTCACTGTCATGGATCACAAAATGTTACAGGCCATAACAATGTATTATTTTCTGTAATGACTGACCTTTAATGTTGCGTTTACACCAGCCGCAGTAAGGGCAGCAAAAACACGCTATTTGTAACCGTAGTTGGACGCTTGAACATTTGAGTTCACTCGCTTCATTCACGCGTGAAAGCCGCGCGTGAAATTCTATTCATTCGAGAAATTCACGCGGAAATGTGCTTCATGGGAGGGGCTTCTGGGACTCCCCGGAGACTCCGGCACTCCACTCGCTTCCTGTAATCACGTCACTACTACAGCAAGGTCCTGATTGGTTAACGCGGCACGGAAATCCGCCAAAGTTCAGATTTTTCAATTTGCGCGTTTCCCGTGCCGCAGGATAATAATCCGCGTGTAATTGCGTCTTTGCATTGACTTAACATGTAAATAACCTGCGCTTGCTGCCTCTACGGCGGCTGGTGTAAACACAGCATAAGGCTGAAAATCATGATTTCCCAAATTAGTTCTGTTACTGTCAAAACCTGTTACCAAGGCCGAAGTATGGTCCATTTTTACGCGTACGCGCTTTTCCACGTACAGTGCCTGTGATGCAATTTTTGTCATCAGAAGAGTGCCAGGTTTTTGAAACCCCGCCTACATTGTACGCGTAGGTCACGAAAGCGTTTACAGGACAATATAGTATGTATCCCAGGAGATGCTTTGCATTTGGTCGCAATGTGCTTGAGTTTAACGTCTGTGTACACGTACAAGTCAAATAACCTATAATTTGCAAGGCTGTGCGTTCGACTGTGTGCGTACATTCACGTACACGTAAAAAAAAACTACGTTGGGCTTAAAGGCCGAAGTATGGTCCATTTTTTATATAGTGCGCTTGACACAGTTTTCGTCATCAGAAAACTGTGCGGATTTTTGAAACCCAACGTAAATTGTACACGTAGGTCGGGCATGCAGCCCAAAAGATGCATTGCATTTAGTCGTAATGACATGCATCTGTGTACATGTGCGAGTCAAATGAACTATACTTTGCAAGGCTATGCGTTCAACTGTGGCATACATTCGCGTAAATATAAAAACAGACTATACTCCGGGCTTAACAGTAACAAATTGAACCTGAACAGTTGTGATACAGTCAGTTATTCACATTGGATTTGCTCAAAAATGGGATATAAACTGACCGTTTCAACATAGTCAAAGATGAGGGATATTGAGACCAAAAGAAAGACTAACCTGAATTGGCAGAGGCGTTGGTTGGAGTAGAGGCTCCTGCTTGGTTACGTGCATGAGCAGGAATTAAAATGGAGGCCAGGGATGGGTTACTGGACAGCTCTGAATGAAATTCAAATTGGAACAGAGAGGCGTGTCAATAATTTATTTGCTTGCTTCTCAACAACAACAAAAAATGTTTAAGCTTGTGTATGCGTCCGGTCTAACCTTGAGTTGTAAAGTTGAACAAGGACGGTTTCTCACGCCCGTTTGGAAGTTTGACATTTGGATCCCGCAGTTCATCGAAGAAGGAATGAGCGCAGGCCTCGAGCGGGGTCAGGCGAGCAGTGGGCGTGTACTCCAACAGCCTGGAGCATAAAGCGATGGCTTCAGGAGGCGTGCGTGGCCTGAATACCTACGAACCACAGTCAGACATAATAAGTTTAATACTGATAGTAACTCAATCATGTTATGTAAAACACACTATTTCTGATCTACATAAACTCATCCTACATAATGTAAAGAATAGTCTTTGAAAATATAACTTTATTGGAGAAATTAAGTGTTGCTTCTTTTATAATTTACTGACCATGATTGGTCCTTGTGTGTCTTGAGACGTAGTTGTTGCACATATTTGTTTTAGTGCTAATGTTTGTTTCGGTCACACTAAATAAATAAATTCAAGTATTAATCACAAATATGAACCCACTGGATTACTTTTATGATAGATGTATTTGCTGTTTTTGGTGCTTTAACTTATTGGGAATCATGTAAGGATGGCATTTAGAAAAATTTCCATTTTTGGGTGAATTATCCTTTCATTGATTTTGCATTAGGACGGGTTCATACATCATCCCGATTTAAAATCCTAAATATCAAACATGTTTCATAGATGTAAGATTAAATCTGTCAAACATTACATGATAAACTAAGAACCGATAGAGGACCAGGACCCGATTTTCTCTCGGGAATTCTCGGGAGGGGACATTTAAGGCAGGGTAAATCCTAAAGTGTGAGCTCAGCTTTAGTGGGACAGTGGAGGGATAATACATTTCACCCTTTAAAAGTGTTTGAGTCAGACATTTGGGCATATCCTGAAAAGAAGGTACAGGAGGGGAGGGTCTGATAGGAAGCAGGATAAGATGAAACACACCCTGCAGCTTAGTCACGTAGTATAGACCAGCGTGACCACCAGGGGGCATCTGAGAGACCCAGATTAAACTTTCAAAGTCGACCAAAGTTATTTTGTGTAAATCCAAGTGAAACGTCCAGACACCTTTCACTCTCATCTAGCTAATAGTTTGAATTAGCAATAAATACACAATTATTTGATCTACCAATAAAAAATAAAAATATATTTAATATACACATTAACAGTTTAGTTACAATAACAAACTTTGATCAAACAACAAGTAGTTGTGAAGATGGATGAGGTTGGTAATGTCTTAAAAAGACCACAGGGGATGATTCAATGTATTGTCTGATGAGGTCACTCAATTTAAATGGACATGAGGATGTGACATCATTAGCTGATGGTGGCAGGCAGACATAAGCAGTCATATAAACAGCACTCGCCAAGATTACAATTTATTCTAATAGAGTTTGAAATAAATGTTTTGCTACGCTCTCAAAAAGCATAAAATACTTTGTTGTTTTTATACTGACACTTTTTAGTTTTTTATAAATGACTTTTCTCATCTCATCTCCCATCTGGCTACCTTAAAAGAGTCATCTTAAAGCTAACCTAACTGGTGCTGTATAACAAACCATACTGGTGATATGACTGGAATGGGGCCAGGATGACGGGTTGATCTGAGGGCAGGGGGTGGAAAATGGTTGTGCTAGAAGTAATAAAACTGTTGACTTGTACCTGTTTACTCACCTTAGTCCATGGATGGGCCTTAATCTGCGGGAATTTGAACTCGGTGTAATTTGGGTTCATTTCCCGAATCTGCTCACGTGTTGGAGTGCCGAGCACCTGTAATAAAAAACAAAAGAGAAGAGAAGAGCTTTACTTTTCAAGCTAATACATGTAAGGAAAAATTGACAACGGGCCATTGTATTATTTAAAAATAATGTACACCCAAGATGGTAAATGTGGTACTACGCAAAACGGGGTGTTATTATTCTAATTTATTATTTATGTGTTATTATAAATTATTCTGCTTTTACCCAGTTAACAAAATTATTGCTAAGACATTGCTCTGGTGGAAATTTTAAGACATTTGACAGGTCAGGTGTGCGTTTATCGAAAAATAATGCATGCCTGTCGAACATTTCTCAACCAATAAGAATAAAGCATTAAAGGGATAGTTTGGCCAAAAATGATATTTAACCCATGATTTACTCACCCCCAAGCTGGAGTTGCATATGTCCATCGTTTTTCAGACAAACACATTTTCAGATATTTTAGAAAATGTTTTAGATCTTTCAGTTAATTAAATGTGAAGTTACGGGGTCCACGACCTTCAAGTCCAAAGAATGTGCATCCATCCTTCACAAAATACACCAAACGGCTCCACAATGATAAACAAAGGCCTTCTGAGGGTAATCCGCACGGTGTTGTTGTAGAAATATCCATATTTAAAACTTTATTAACGAAAATAACTCTCTTCCAGTAGCGCTGCCATCTTAGACTCCTCTGTATTCAGGAGAGAGTATTAGCGTAGTGTACGCACTTTTCTTAGTGACGTATGACAAATTCGGAGGGCGGAGGCACAGAGCAGCAGCAGAGTAACCTCAGTAAGTTGCGTAAAACTCTGATTTTGAATGCGGACGCAACTAAGATGGCGCCGCTACCGGAAGGTAGTTGTTTTAGTTTATAAAGTTTTAAATATGGATATTTCTACAACAACACCACACGGATTACCCTCAGAAGACCTTTGTTTATCATCCTGGAGCCGTTTTGATTTATTCTGTGAAGGATGGACGCACTTTTTTTGGACTTGAAGGACGTAGACCCCGTAACTTCACATTTAATTAACTGAAAGATCTAAAACATTTTCTAAAATATCCAAAAATGTTTTTGTCTGAAAACGATGGACATATGCAACTCGGACAGCTTGGGGGTGAGTAAATCATGAGTTTAATATCATTTTTGGCCAAACTATCCCTTTAAACAGCCCGTGGTATAAAGATACATAAGATACATACAATTCTAGCTATGAGGGGGTCAAGATCTTTCTGTGAAATCGCTATAATATCAGGTTGTTATTTACTTTTTATAGCACTATTAGGCACTTTTATATGTTTTAAAGAGTACTGCCACTTTATTGAATCAAACCCTCTGGATTTTCCTTAAAGGAAAAATATATGAAAAAAATCCCATGATTTATGCTAATGCCATCCTAGGTGTATTTAATTTCCTTTCTTTAGCTGAACACATTTAGAGTTATATTAAATTATATCCTGGATCTTCTTAGCTTTGCAACGGCATGGAATACCATACTCACTCGTGTAACTACTCATGTAACAGTCTTTGAATAGGGAAAACATGGAAGTGTTTGGTTTCTTCTAAATTCATCCCTGTTTGGATCCTAAGGAATGAATGGGGCTAGGCTAAATGCTAACACATTCACAACATGCTGTACAAAGATTAATCACATGCATTGAATAAAGATAGGTATGTATTAATTTGTCTAAGTTGAGGTAAGAACATAGTGAAATATTGAAAAAGGGTGGTGTTTTCCTTTAATTAAAGATCATGATCCATGAAGATATTTTGTACATTTCCTACAATAAATCTATGTTTTTATTTATCATTAGTTACATGTGTTGTTAAGGACTTAACAACTTTTTAAAAGCGATTTTCAAAATATTTAGATTTTAGATTCAGATTCTAGGTTTTTAAATAGCTGTATCTCCGCCAAATATTGTACTATCCTAACAAACCATACAGCAAGCTTGCATAAATCTCAATTTCAAAAAACTGACCCTTATGACTGGTTTTGTGGTCCAGGGTCACATTTATGATGAAAAGGGTGCACTTTAGGTGTATAAATGATAATAGGATTCCCATTTTTGAGTTAAGTATCCCTTTATGAGAGCTATAATATTCCACGGGCAAAATCTTGCACATAAAATAAGTGACAATTTAGAATTAATCATCAAAACCCATCGACTGATATTGGCGCAGTTATGTTGCGCTTCTGTAAAACACACAAACAGTCAATGAGACATGAGTGTCGAATAGCTGCGCTGGTACCTTGATGATTTCCACCAGCTGATCCACTCCGCTGTCGCCGGGGAAAATGGGTTGCCCTAGCAACAGTTCCGCCAGCACGCAGCCAGCTGACCAAACGTCTGCAGGGAAAGAGGGTCAGAGAGTGATGTCACAATAAGGGAGGGGCTAAGCTTATTAAAGAGAGGTCAAAGACTCAAAACATGAACAGTCTAAAAATCAATGATGTATAGAACAATGCTATAAATATCAAATACCAATTTCTAAAGATCATGGTGACCAATGGCCAATATAATGCTGATATATCTCACAAGAAAAATCTAGTAACCTCAAACACAAAGCAAAAAGGGGCAGCAAAGCTAATATGTTTATACTTTATTTACAAATGGGATAGTTGTGTGTGCCTTACAGAGTGCCAGAGGGATGACGTATTTTGTAGGCTAACCCGGAAGTTAGCGGGAGCTTATTTTTAGGGATAATCCAAAAGTCTATGGGAAAAATGAATGGCCTTTTTCGCGAGGGAACCAGTGTCCCGCTAACTTCCGGGAAAATACCTCATTCCTCTGCCACTCTTTGGCTGAGCATTGTATCATTAGCACAAAGGTCATTGGTTTGATTCCCATGTAAACACAGATACCAATGTACAGTGAATGCGGTGTAAGTCGCTTTGGATAAAACCATCTGCCAAATGCATCAATGTGAATGTTAAACTGGGGTAAGAGATAAACATTACACACTTTAAATGAGCACTTATTTTCACTCAGTGGTTCATTGATTTATTTGCATAGGAGAACATGTAGGATAATTAAGAATAACATACCTATGCTGGAGGTGTAGTCAGTCGCTCCAAAGATGAGCTCAGGGGCTCTGTAGTACCGTGAGCAGATGTAAGAAACATTGGGTTCTCCACGAACTAACTGCTTAGCACTGCGTACAAAACAACACATTTTTACACACTTTGGTTTTGTTTTTTGTTTTTTTAAACTGACTATACATTTAAACATGCTACACGCCTTGCATACTGATTTTTGCCTGCTATATACTATTGAAGTAGGCTATTTCAGATGCAGCATTACTGTATTTACAATCACAACTGTGCTCAAAACCGTTCAACCGTTCACCACTAAATACACAGGAAAAGCCAAACATTAGTGTAATAAGTGAATATGTATGTAGTTTAGTATGAAGTTGGCTCAAAATATCACTAAGCCATTTCCAGCATGCACAGACTGTGTATACCAACACAGTCTCACACCCATGGCGTCAATATTTGACGACACTTGACCATGCGTCAATATGTTGACGCGGAGGGTATACCTTTCGCGTCACTTTTTGACGAACTGGGGACTTCAATACTATTAGGTACGCGAAATTAAACAGTTGTCAACTGACATTGGGGTTAGGGATAGGTTTGGGTAGGGATGTCATTATGTAAATCTAACCCTAAACCGACGCGAAAATGGTAGAAAATGGTAAGAAAATAGGAAAGAGAATTTCGCGTACCTGATAGTATTGAAGTCCCCAGTTCGTCAAAAAGTGACGCGAAAGGTATACCCTCCGCGTCAACATATTGACGCATGGTCAAGTGTCGTCAAATATTGACGCCATGGGGTGAGACTGGGTTGTGTATACATATAAAAACAGCATTTTTGTCAAAGAGCTTATATTTATTATCATTCATGCTGTTTTCTCTCTTTCACAACAATAACACGGTATAGATGTCAAGTAAATGGACATGGAAATATAACATCACTTCCAATCTTGTGTAGTTTGTTTTAAAACATACACATCTAGATAGAAATCTAAATTTAAAGAGACAAAATCAGCACACGGACATCTCACCGAGTCCACCAAGGCCATCTGGAGGTTTCTGGTGAGCTTTTTAGAGGATTTTTAGGTTAAACGTGATGTTTTTACTCCATGGATCCACCGGGACTCTAACAGGTTTTAGAAAATAGACACAGTCTCCTATGTAATGCCTATAAAGAGATTACCAACTGACCTGCCAAAGTCACAAAGTTTAAGCACAGCCGTCTCTGGATCCAGCAAAAGGTTCTGGGGTTTTATGTCACGATGGCAGATCCCGAAGGAATGAATGTAGGCCAAGCTCCTGAAGAGCTGGTACATATACAACTGCAATGATAACACAAAGAAACATACACAATCAGTTTCCAAAAACCTATTATTGTTACAGTGGTTTAATCATGAATAAGTGTGTTTTGAGGCTTGATTCTAAGCTAGTTAATTTAATGGCAGTTAATAGCAACAAATAAACATAAGTTTATTACCCCTAGAGTTAACTATTAGATTTTTACTGTTTTGGAATCCTCTCAGCCATTCTCTGGGTCTGGCGCTAGCACTTTTAGCATAGCTTAGCACAATCTATTGAATCTGATTAGACCATTAGCATTGCGCTAAAAAATAACCAAAGAGTTTTGATATTTTTCTTTTTTTAAACTTGACTCTTCTGTAGTTACATCGTGTACTGAGACCGATGGAAAATTTAAAGCTGTGATTTTCTAGGCAGATATGGTTAGGAACTATACTCTCATTCTGGCGTAATAATCAAGGACCTCTGTGCTGTAACATGGCTGCAGCAGGCGTAGTGATATTATGCAGCGACCGAAAATAGTCCTCTTAGTATTTTTCAATAGCAAGGGTTACCTAATATCACTACGCCTGCTGCAGCCATGTTACAGCAGTAAAGTCCTTTATTATTACGCCAGAATGAGAGTATAGTTCCTAGCCATATCTGCCTAGAAAATCACAACTTTAAATTTTCCGTCGGTCTTAGTACTAGGGATGCACCAAATCCACATTTTTTGGTTTCGGCCGAATACCAAATACACTGTTTAAGATTCGGCCGAAACCGAATACCGAATCCTACTCGCATCCTTATTCCATTAACGCAGTAAAACACATTTGCTGTAGAAGATCTACCCGTTGTTAATCTTCTACAATGTTATTCCCGGAATGAGTTGGTTGACGCGCTAAACTTTTATTACCGTTAAGAAGAGCCCAAGCGTTGTCCTTGCTTTAAAGTGCAATCCATTTATTCCAAAACATTAAAACAGCATGACAAACACACCTCTACGGTAGAAAGGTCAAAAACCCTCTGCCCTTCCGGGTAAACACCTTGACCTCAACAATATGTTTCCCATCTATATACTGGATGCATTCACAAATACACAGCAACACCTAGTGCAATAAAGAAGACATAGCATCTCAATAGCAGCAGTAAATTTGGCTGCTACAACATTAATGATGTAAACAACGTCCACAGTCGTGTATTTTTCATTTTATTTTATTTTAACTGTAAAAAAAAGGATAGGCAACATTATGCTAAGATGACAAGTGGGAAAAAATATTTTGACAATTACCATAAGCCTATACATAATAAAAGCGATGCGGTGTGATGCGCTAGTTTTTTCCAGGTGCGTCCACGAAATGTGAACCGCCCCTAAGGCTCACCAAAAAAAAATTTTATCTCCACGTCAGCACCCGATGTGTGTAATCAACGGCCACGTGACATCGACCAGTGTAGCGCAAGCATAGGGTTCGGTTCGGTGGAAAAAAAATCTAAGATTCGGCCGAACCCCGTCCAAAAGCACAGTATTCAGCCGAATCCGAATCCTGGATTCGGTGCATCCCTACTTAGTACACAATGTTACTGAAGAGTAAAGTTTTAAATAGGAAAAATATCAAACTCTTTGGTTATTTTTGAGCGCGATGCTAATGGTCTAATCAGATTCAATGGATTGTGCTAAGTTATGCTAAAAGTGCTTGCACCAGACCCGGAGATCAGCTGAATAGATTCCAAAACAGTAAAACTCAAATGTTTAACTCTAGGGGAGCTGGAAAATGAGCATAGTTTCAAACAAAGTGGAGTGTCCCTTTAATACAGTTTGTTTAGCCTAGCCTAATGATATATGTGCAGTCACAAGGTGTGCAATAGTTGAACGGGAAGGACTGGCGTATCATATGCACGCAAAATTGGAATTTGGTGTATGTATTGCATGACTTTTCAACTGCGTGCTACTTATGCACACTTCATGAGAATGGGTTGAGCTATCACAGACCCTACAATATTTTCCAACTTGTTTGACATTATCGTCATGTGATCTTGTAATGATAAGGTGGAACTAACCAGGCCAATCACAGAGCAGATGGTATAAAGGCAAAGCCAAATTGCTGTTATTTCTAGCGAGAATTTATGTGAGAAAACATATTTTCACTTATGGTCGAGAACGCCTCTTTATCACATATTTTGTAGTGTGTACCTCATCAGCGTTGTGTTGTGTAGTATGCGTGCTACTACGACAAGACCACAACAGATGAGAAAAACATTGTTGCGTAGTGTCAGCAACACAGTAATTCAGACAGTTTTCCAATCCTGTAGTACTTGCTTGCCATAACTGTTACAACTTTGATGGTATGGTCGACTAGTAAACTGTCAATCATTGCTGTAATATCATGTGTGGAGTGAAGTGCACTTTTTCATATGTTCTAATCTGTTTAAATGCTAAGCTACATGCTAAGTAAGCATGTAATGCACAATACAGCAGTGGCAGCCGGTGACTTCTTTTTTCAAGGGCGCTCGATGCGAAGTTCGTCACAACATGTATGTAGTAGCCCATTATGTGTGAGGTTCCTTTTTTCAAAATATGTGTTCTGCGCTTCGAGAGATCCTATGTGCATCACGTGTCTTGTCAATATAAGTGCCTGCTGCAGAGGCGTCTAAAGGGTTTATGATAAAAGAGACACTCGCGTTTGCTAGATACTCTCATAATCTCATGCGTAATGAAAGTTTACTGTTAAGTGAGTGTCTTGCGTGTATTTTGTGAACGTGAGCGTCTCTTTTGTCATAAACGGTTTTGACGCGTGTGCAGCAGGCACTTATTTTGACAAAACACATGATGCACATAGGATCTCACGACACGCAGAACACATATGTCGGAAAAGGGAACCACACACATGACACTCCGAACACTTATTTTGAATTAGCGCCCCTCGGATGAGCAGTCACGAGCCGCCACTGCAATAATAGTACATTTGGTTTAACCAATTTTCCATATGTCTCATTTACACTACATTTCCTGACCATAAATCTCTATATATGTGTGTGTACCTTCACATAAACCATAGGAAGGGTCTGCTTAGCACGGCTGTAGTGTCTCGCCACTCTGTACACCGTCTCAGGGACGTAGTCCAGAACCAGGTTCAGATAGACCTCATCTTTCTGTGGACAGAAAATGGGAAAGAAACCATCACTTTACGCGAACACGCACACACATGAAAGTGAAATACATATGCAACTCTAATACATTTATATATAAAACATGCTTCATGTGGTACAAGACAATGACACTGAGTAGAAGTCTGTGATGTGACTTCATCGCTAAACCGTCAGCCAGCGAATCATTAAAATAAGCTGTTCTCTGTCATGATGTCATTGAGGATGTTGACTGTGGTGCATTGTGTAAAGCAAAGGATAATGTCCACCATCTTTACACAACACACATGCTTAGACATTGAGCTCATATCCTCCTAAGGAACTATAAAAAGTACATCTAAAGAAAACGGCCTGACCCCTGTGATGTCACATCCTGTCCTTCACGCCGTTCTTCCTTCCTACACAAGTTCCTTAAGTTTAGTTGAAAGAGAAATGATTTGTCCTGATCTATTTCTACTGAGGTTTTAGATAAGTTAAAAAGAAACTTAAAATATGAAGTATGCTGTGAATAAGACAAAGACAGAACTGATTAAAAAGATAAAAGACAGATATAAAAGCTGATGCAACAGGTCTGATTTTAAAATGTACAAAAAATAATACAGTTGGATGCAGTCAATACACATCTGTTCTTTGTTTCCATAAAGACGTGTGTTTCTGTCTCTCTTTCTCTCTACCCAAATAGTTTTCTTTCTGCATCTTTTCTCCGTTTTGACCCGGCTGATTGATGAGTGCTCTCTAATAACAGATGTTCGATTTCTAAAAAGAAAGAGACGGAGGAAAAATGACATCCAACCAGCCCACCGACTGTGCTGTGCAGCTTAAAATAGTCTGAATGATGACTCACTCTCCACCCTCGCAACAGCAACACTTCCTTAATTACAGCTGATCGCTAAAGCTCGGAGACGATTGGCTCCTGAGATGTCCTCACCGGATTACAGGACCACCTGATTGGCTACTGCTCCGTGTGAGCGTGACTTTGTAAGCGTTTGATTGGGTGATCTATAGTTCAATGCATGACAGCCAACATCTCCCACAGTGGGTGAGCTACAGGTAGAAACTCGTCCATCCTCAGGCCCTGCTATTGAAGTCTTTTCCACAAACAACACATAGGGAAGTGATGCTGTGTGAGATAACATCAGCGTGTGTATATTTCTAGTAAAATATAAGAACGATTTTAAATTCATGGATGTGATTAAAAAGCAGAACATTTTGTGGCTGAGCGTCTTGGCGAGGACATTACTAAAAGAGATTTTTAATCTCAGAAAGTTATAAATTATACTGGTCCCTTTTTGGCCATGTTCACACAGTGTTACTGATTATAGCTACCACATAATGCTTTTACAGTAATATAAATCCAATTTATAAAAAATCCTGAAGCAAAAGCAAATTTAATTAATTTTAAGCTCCGTCTATGTTTTGATAACCGTTCTGAATTTACAAAAATGCATTTATTTCAAAATTTGGTATTTTTGAAGAAACCTACCCATATTTATGAGGTTATAAAAAGTGAACAATTATTGTTTGTTTCTTTAAAAGCAGAGGATCTGATCTTTCATTTGATATAGTTGTATGTTTAAATATTTATAGAAGAACATTTTCCTGGAAGGCATTTTTTGAAACTATTGTGAAATAAAAAAAATTTAAATGCTGGCGGACAATTTTAAAAAAAAAGGCTTGCAGGGAATAAGTTAATTATATTAATTTATAAAAAGTATTGTTAGTTTTTCTTCTATGTCAGAAAATTTATTTTTGTGTGAGTAAGAACAAGTTCTGTTAGTTGTCAGTTTTGTATGTATTGTGCACATACATAAAGTTAAGTATAATCTTTTGACGTGCCTGTTGCATTTTGTAAAGGTTATTTCAAATCATTTCACATAGTATTAACACTTAATGACGTTTTAATGACTAAGTTAAATTTGTACCACTGTGGGTGAGGCCAAGGAGATATACATGACGCTGTTATAAAACTATTTGACAGAGTATTAACACTTAATGACATTTTCATGACAAATTCAATTTGTATCACTGGTGATCAGAAAAATATTTATGACACAATTATAATGACCTCATGACAATGTAATGTTAATCCATAAAGCTAGGTAGTTTCATAAGTTTGATAATAATCTGCTATGTAAAGTTATGTTGTCTTGGTAATGTCAAGTTGTCATGACAAGTTATGATGTATTGGTTTATGCCAAGTTGTCATAACAAAGACAACTCAAACAATGTCATCTTTGCATTAATAATAACAAAACTGAGAGAATGACACTCCTAAAATCTTCTTCATGTTCATGGCATGTGTCATCACTTCAAGTAAAGTATTACCAAAAAATGTATTTGATAACAATATATCAGCCGATATTCTTAATGTGTATATTATAGTAAAGTACACATATACTACAGTATATTATATTACAGTATTGTATTCTTTATACAGTGCCAGTCAAACGTTTGGGCACACAAATGGTAAGTGTGTCCAAATATTTGACTGTTACTGTACACAGAATACACTACATTAACAGAATCTACTGTATATAAATACATTTTTTTTGCAATGATCACTCAAATGTGGTGATCAAACACTTATAATAACACAATATAGGAAGGGTGTTTAACAATTTAAAAATAAACATTATTATCCAAAAAAGTCTGATATCAGTTAGTGCTGTGTTCAAAATATTGATAAGACGATGTATCGTCACGAACTCCTGATGATGTGCGCATCGATACAACACCTTCTGTATCGATACGGATGAACTTTTAAAGGTGGCGTGATGAATCAGTTGATCTGTATGAAAAGAATCCATAATGTGAACCTGCGAAGTACGTAGAGTACACATGATTTCCGTGTTCGTCTCGCGCACTCGTCTGCACACCTTGCATTAGCGCGCGCATTACTCTTTCTCAATGAGTTCAGTATATAAGCATAGATATCTCAACCTAAACTGCTGCAAAGGGCAAGTCATGAAGTTAGCATGGATAGCTTAACCTAAACTGCTGCAAAGAACGAGTCAAGAAAATAAAGTAGCATTGCTCGAAAAAGACTGCATGTCATACCTGAACAACTAATCAAGGTCTAAAGAGTCATCTGAAAACTACAGTTAGGCAAGGTTTTATCAGGGTTGTTGCTAAAATCTGCAAGACATCGGCACTACAGAACCGACATTGCCTGTACAGTCAACTACACTTTTTATATTAAATACTTAAGAATAATATAAGAATTTAACAGAGCTGCAGTTGTCGCTGGGCAGTTGGAAGCATAAGGGTGGGCGTTACATAATACAGAAGAATGTGTGACAAAACCAAGAGCATCTCTCTCATCCTCTCTCTCTATCTATTTGTGTCTAAATGGCCTGTGTAAATGTATTTGTGACTCATCTGTCTTGCGTGTGGCTTCCCTATGAGGAAAACTCAGTGGCCACTCAGTATGAGACAGAGATGGGTAATGATTGTCCCAGCAATCTCAATTACCAGTCTCTGAAGACTCTAGTGTAACACCATCCTCTACAACATTCAGAAATAGACTTTAATGTGCATATGTCCTCTCAGTTAAATGCAAAGCTCGCATCAGCTGCTAACAGGCTAACACACCAATGACAGACATAAGCGTGTTTCTCTGTTGCTCAGATCCAAAATCTAATGAGCTTCTTATCAAGGCAGAATTTTAAGGCATTACATGTTTAATAAGCATGTTATGGTCAACTAATGTCTGCAACAGTTTCTAATTGTGAATGTGAGATGTTTAAATAGTGAGCAGACCTCATACTGACGTCTATGGCTAACAGTCTCTTTTCCAGCCTGATTTTAATCTCTTTGTCCCATTTCAACCCTAAATCATCCGGT
This sequence comes from Misgurnus mizolepis, assembly GCA_025389145.1. NCBI lineage: Eukaryota > Metazoa > Chordata > Actinopteri > Cypriniformes > Cobitidae > Misgurnus > Misgurnus mizolepis. The sequence goes on along the minus strand of JAIFKI010000014.1, from coordinate 21,931,338 downwards.
TTTCTCTATCTCTCGCCTTATCTCTCTGTGAAGATGCTTTGGGCTTTGATTTCATGGTGGTTTAAACGAAGCTCACAGTACTTGGACAGCTGCTAAAATTACAGCGAGGAGAATCTAAGAAGTCTTCATTGCTGTGTGTGTGGTGCCGGAGAGCTGCTACAGACAGCTGGGTGCTTTGATGGTATATGCCATGTGGTGGTAGATATGTGTCAACCAGTAGAAGTCGTGCTGAACTGTTTATACATACTACTGTATATTCGTGGCACGTTTAAAATATGATGTCAAGCACAAACTGTAGCCCAGCCAGCAAACTGTCAAAGACAGCTTTGTTTATTGTAATAGGACGTATTTTGTTTTAATGCATTGAATGTTTGGTGTAGACATAGCGTAACAGTGGGTTGTTCATTTGATTATTTAATACAGATATCAACTAATATCACATGGACATATATTAGTTATTTTATATCAGCTCTGTATGTGGTGGTCCGATGCGATTTAACACACATTAAGTGTTGAAGCTTTTGTTAAAACTCAAAAGTTACCCTGTGTCTCAATTTGTTCCCTAGCTCCCGAAGTCCTGAATCAGTGTATCAGGTATTGGGACACTGTTCACTTATTTTCCTGTGACGTGGATGCTTAAGCGCGTTGTAATCACTCACAGCTGTAAATCATCAACAACCAACAAAGCCAACATCTCTTTGACTTAATTTTTAAACAGTACATTGTGAAAAACGCTCAATATTCTCTTACATATCCATGCATAAAATTGGAGCAGTGTTTCCGCTATATACATTCTACCGTGGCAGCCCGCAACGCCTAAAACATCCCCGCCACGCCTGCGGTTGTGGATAGAAGGGATACAGCAACAAAATCTTGAGGTGTGAGCACTGTTTTATCCTAATACTTCACCCAAACCCAACTCTAAACACAAAATTTCACACGATTGTAGGATGTATTTGGATCTCATTTAGCCAGAGCCGCTGTTTTCATCCTAATAATTCTACCTCCAAATCTAATCCTAAACTTTTCGGCATTTGCTGTACACCTTCTAGACAAAACCCATGGCGGCAGCTCGCATAATATAGAGCCCTGCCAGACTGGCTGTCTTTAAAAATAAATAAATTCCTTTCTGGATTCGCGTTGTTCACTCATTTATAAATAAATCACCTAAAATATCATAATTTCCCCCATGCCATGGGTTTAGTTTCATGCACAAATAGATTTAAATCAACAGATGATGATTAGGCTACACCTCTGTTTTGAGAAATAATAATATAAATAAGCCTACATAAAATATGATATCAATCAGATTGACAAAATGAATACAAAAAAGTATTTAAGTTTCTGTTCTTTTTTGTGACACGTTGTAAAACCAAAGCAAGCAGAAAGCACGTCATGTTTTTTATGATTTTAAATAAGCACAATGTTTTCTCCTTATTGTGAGTTTACACAAATAAAAATACACAATTTACAGTTTTTACATTTTAAAAAATAATGTAAATTTGTAATCATCATGGGCGCCCCCTGCCGCCACAGCTGGAAAAATCCAGAAGGAAACACTGTGGAGGAATATAATAAAAATTAAATAAATATTATTATTTTAAATATTGAGTAAATTGTGGTCCCTTACTGTCTAGCGATGTGTGTTTATGTTTAAAACTCAAACAAATGCTTGTCTTTATAAAAGTTTTGTCGCATTTCATAAAGTTTATTAAGTTGGCGATTTTCAGTTGGATAGCTTAAGAAAAATTATTTCCAGTAATGAACCATAGGGACCACCGATGCTCACTGGTTTTTGTGTTGCATAGGAATGTGCATTTATGTCATTTTTCATTTCGATTAATCCATACAAAAACGAGTACTCGATTAACTAGGGGCGGGGCAATCAAAGGGCTGGGACGTTGCGTCAGGGTGAAAATGAAAATATTTTCATTAAAAACCCTCAAATATAAAACTTAATTTTGAAGAAACTATGACAGAAAAATGAACACATACTAGATTATTACTGAATTAAATGTTTTTAACAGAATCCTCTTACAGTAATAGCTAGCCTGGTCCAACCAGACTCTCGTACATTCATTTCATTTGTACAGAGAGTCTGGCCACGCTCCATTGCAAAGCGTTACTTCCGTTAAGGAGGGTCCTCTGTTGAAGTTTAAAACTATTGGATCTGTCCAGAGTCACTCAGGATCTGCCATAGGCGATTGCTAACCTGTGGTCGTGGCGTACATCATGTGCCGAAACCGGCCGGAAACAACAAGTCCGAATACTCAGACCAGCAATAATATAAATAAACACAAACCAAAGCGCTTTCTATGTGATGCACTCAACATAATATTAAGCCTTTATACAACATAAATGCATTATACAATGTGCATATATGCAAGAATTTAATTAAATTATGTACTTGACAGAAAGTTTAACTCCTGTTATGTTGCGCACCATAACAGCGCGCTTTTAAACACGTCCAGTCAAAACACAAACTTCATAACGTGAATTAGCTTTTAGTCTTTTGCTATCATTTTAGCGTTTAGCTGTGTGTGTCATCCTCTCACCTGTTCTCAGTCAAGATGTAATGTTCGTATGGCTCTCTGGTATTTCTTGACATTTGATGTTTAAATATGAGAAATACTGACTGTATTTTCATTTTAACAAAAGTGAATCCAAAAATCACGCCATCCTTAGTGCCTCAGTGATGTGAGGTGTGTTCGGGTTCACAGCGTTGGGCGGATCAACAGGTTGCCTCAGCACGGGTGCGCGTAGGAAACAGACTTATCTGTTTGTTTTTGAATCATGCATGGTACTGATGTCATACACCGGTCTGCGCAGCTCAACACGATGTCAAACACGGACCCAGTCTTTACTACTACAGGCACTTACAATGCTAACCAGAAATCCAAATGCCGCCATAATCACAAAAAATAAATAAATAAACTCACGCGATCATCATTTTCGTGATCAATCATCGATGCCCCATTCAAGTACTCGAGCAATTGAGAGGGGCTAACGGGTGCATGTGGGTGTGAGAGCGGAAATCAGCTCCAGACATTTCAAAACTGTGGGTCTTGGAGAAAAAAAGTAAGGCAAATGTTTCTGTATCGTCATGTGTTGTTTAGAGGTTGAGAAGGGTCTGTGTGTATGATGTGCATGATAACATAGACCAAGAGCTTAAGATATACAAGACAGACAAAGAGGTTTGAGTGCAATTGGAAGTCAGGCAATAGCATTTATGTGTGTGTCCAAAGGTACAAGAAAGTACAAAAGTTTTACTGGAGCAGTCCCTTTGAAAAAAAAAATACACTTTTGTACCTAAAAGGTGCATACTGGTACCTCAAAGGTACATATCTGTACCAAAATGCTACATACTAGGACCTTGTTGAAAGATACAATCCCAGTTAAAACTTTTGTACCTATTTTTCTGACAGTGTAGCAGATACGCTTATAATCATATGGGCACAAATTACAAGGATGAATAACTCTCAGGTCAGCCTGTGGGCAAAATCCATCAGAAATTAATAAACACCGAAAGGCGGTCAGACTAGGGTTATAAAAAGTTATGTAAGGTATAATGCACATTCAGCTGGTTATTATTGGAAAATAAACCCCAACAAGATGATGACCAAATGCAAAGCAGATGGGTCTTGTATCATCCTAGGGGCATTTATTTTGAAATAATGATGAGTTGGCTTTATGATATTCCATTTGCAACATGGTTACTTACCAAATACAGAAATAAACAGTGATGTAATATTTATTTGTGCTGAAATTGTTTGCTTATATGAGAACAGGGTGTTGCAGTTAACCAATCACAATCATGCTTTATGATATATCTTTTCTGCTTTCTTCTCAATGACTTTCAAAATATATCCTAATCGTCATGCATTTCCTAGATAAAGGGTTTTAAGTCCAACATGTACATCCAAACAGACATTTTAACACAATTTTATAATTCTCATTTATATTGATGTATGTAACAATACATAAATAAACCCAACAATTTTGAGTCACATATTTATGTATTTTAACGTACTAATAAATAAAAACAAATAGCCCCATCGAGTGATTTTCACAAATATTTCTGTGTGTTGATGCAAGCACATCAAATCAGTTCATGTACATGGATGGTTTGATCTGACTCATGAAAATAAAACTCACCAACTCTAGCACTGTTTTTGCTACTGAAGATTAAGTTTATTAGTCTTAACGCTCTTACACTTGCAAGTCGCGATGCAATGAATGTCATAAAACTACTCTAACGAGTCCCTAGGAAATGTAATGGCCAGAGAAAAACACATTACAATAATGGTGATAGTAACAAATGGCACTAAAAAAGGCACAATAACAACACACCAATATGTAGCACAAAATAACTGAATATAAAATATTATACTTGCCTTATCTCCACTGGAGTAGAAGAAATAACGCAGACGCACAATGTTGCAGTGGTCTAATTTTCTCATGATCTGCAGCTCGCGGTTCTGCAAGACAAAGAAAAGCAATATGATTAAAGTGAACATAACTTACATTTAAAGCACAAGTAATATATTTAACATTGACCCATATGTAAGCAATCATACGTGATAGAAAGAAAATCTTTACAGACACGAAGAATTCAACACAGGACAGGATATAAATGTTTGTTTAATAGATAATGTATTTACAAGTTTGTTAAGCACTTATATGATAATCTTTCCTCTTAATTCTGTTGCACATTTTCTCCAAAAACCATGGGAAAAACAACTCTATGTGGTCCCACTTCAAATTTGATTTGGCGATTCGATTTAATTCTTTGATTTCAGTGCATGGCACTATCTGGGCAAGAGCGGAGAGAAATTCATAGCGCATACCTGAATGCACACATCCCAGTTTTGTCCGAAATCAAAGTTAACCCACCAGTGGAGAGGTTCGCGCATCATTTTAATGTAGGCTACTTTGTGCAACAATAATGCCCTCTCGACATTTGCCATTAAAAGTCATATATAACTTTTAAAACCACAATCAAGCATATACAATTTACTGCTTTATTTAGTGTCTGTCTAGGGTTTTTGTGTTTATCTTTTCTACACCCCTGCTCCACTTTTAATATATCCATTAGAAGTTCATCTATTTATGCCTCACTAGCATGTTTTTCATGCAACTAAATATATGATATGATCTATGCTGATATTACTAGCTAATAAATGAGTCTTAATTTGGGTGGTCAGTCTGCATTTGAATGTCAATCTGCATCTAATCTAGCTAAATCGAGAAAAATTACTCAAACTAAAGTCATTTTAGGATGCCAAAGTCAAGTTTAATCATATAAAATGTATTTTACCAGCAAAGAAATTGTGGCCAGTGAAAATGCACATAAAAATGTCAGATCGTATGGAGCAAATCAAGCATCACGATACCCGATGCAAAATTGTATTCCATATCGAAGCTGATACACGATACAAATATCGGATCAGGGCATCCCCAATAAAAACAAAGGTATCCAAACTCTCTACTAAAGAAAATTTGTCTCATTCATCTTCTAACGACTTTTCCATAATGGAAAATGTATCATCAAAAGTCTTTTTGTTTGAAAAGTGTGAGAAACAGAGAAAAAATGGGCTTAGGAACAAATATGTTTTATGTAACAATAAAAGAAAATTACTAGATAACGGTGGAATAACAGGTCATAATAACAATAATTATGTCAAATACTACTGATAAAAACTTTAAAACAGATGCAAATGTGCTATTAAATTATTAAAATATTGACTCATTTAAATATTATTATTATTTAAATAATTTAAGTCAAGGGGTTTGGCTGACAAAACCCCTGGGTTAAATGGTGGTTTACCATACAGTGGCAATTACGTCACTTTTATTTTGTGATGTCACTAGCCATCTCTGTGCTCTGTTCCATTTAAACACACCACTTTATCAACCACAGTGACCATCTGTCACACTGACTTAAATCAACCAAATTATGATCTCATTCTGAGAAAAACTGTTCTTGGTTATATTCTCACAATATCACTCTCTCCCTCTCTGTATGTCTTTTTGTAAATTTCATAATCTGGCTTTGTGGCTCCTGTATTATAAATGTAGTTTGGTGGGCCGGTAATTTTCACAAGTACCTCTCTAACAGTGGTTGGCCTGGAAAATTGATTGAGGTATTCTTTAATATCTTAATTTAAAACATTGGTGTTTTCCAAAAAGACAGAAGTAACTCAAATTATTTGTCTGTTGTCAGTTCATGCACATTGTGTTTGTCTATTGTTGTGACCTAGATGAGGATCAGATCACATTTTATGACAAATCAATGTAGAAAACCAGTTCATTCCTAGGGGTTTACATACTTTTTCTTGCCACTGTAAATGTGTTGGTTTATATACATGGCAAGTAAAATATCACACTTGCATTAAGACAGAAACATTATGGGGTGGTTTCCCTCAATTTAAAAGCATCTTGGGCTGATGTATCTAATATACTGTATATCAATGTCATTGTTTTGTCTCAAGGTGCACACCAGTATTGTTTTAATTTTTTAAGCATGTGTTCTAAAAAGTACTTGTTTTACATGTTTTAACTTAGGGCTAGTCCAGAATTAATCAAGACCCTGTCTGGGAAACCACCCTATGTATATGACTTTTTCTTACCAAAGGTTTTAAAACCTATTAGTAACAATGGCTGTTTGGTTAAAGTGAAGAGTTTACAATGCATTTTATAGCTAAATTGACAGGCAAACTGAATAAGAGTCATAGACTATGCCTCACTGCAATATTGTTTTTCATCAATACAGAGAAAATACTAATAGTCAGTGATTGATTAAGATGGCAAACAGCAACTTTGAGTCATGCACAAGGCCAAGTACACAGTCACTTCACGAATGTGCAGCATCCACCTTGATTATGTGACGGCAGCCATATTGCACCAGAACGCACCACAGGCTTATTATTAGTGGGGAGGAGACAGAGTAACACAGCCAATTAGTATATGAGGGGATGATTAGTAGGCCAATGGGCCAGGGCACACCCCTACTCTTTTTCGAAAGACATCCTGGGGTTTTTAACGACCACACAGGGTCAGGACCTCAGTTTAACATCCAAAGGACAGTGCTTTTTTGACAGTATGGTGTCCCCATCACTATACTGGGGTGTTAAGACCCACACTTAACAGAAGTATTCCCCCAAGAGGTCTCCTATCCAATTACTAACCAGGCTGAACTCTACTTAGCTTCAGTGGGCAACCAGTCTTGGTATACAGGGTGAAATGGCTGCTGGTTAGCCACATGTTTATTACTGTCTTCTGCTAACTAAATCATTGTGTGTAACAGACTTTGCTCAGTTGTAGCATGATACAGTCCTGCAGATATATATGTGTGTATGTGTATGCAACTGACTATTAAAAAGCATAAGCTTATCTGCTCATTTTTTTTTACACTTTTGTTGTTTGCAAATTACAAACCTGCTTGTGTGGATTTTTATAACTCAATATGCGGCTCATTTTTGAGGTCTCATTTATGCAACCATAATAACTGGTAACCGAGCTGTCGAAATACACAATTGGCATTAAATTGACAGTGGGCAGGAAAATGCAGACCAAAATAATAACAGACATGCCGGACCGGAAGGCTCATTACAAAAAGAGAATAACTGGCTACTGATAACTGATACTTGAACTTAGCATGTTTTCTAAATATCTATAAATATATTATAGTATTTTTTTTTATTTTGTACAGTCAAAAGTATACATACTGCTCATGTCAAGCTCTAAATGTCGTTCAGAAAACGAATGCTGTCCAAAAAGTAATTAAAAGAAAAAGAAGGAAAGAAAAGATGAGCCAGATGGGTTACTGAGTTCACAAATGACACAATCAAAACCCAGGCAAAAGACATTAAGCATAAATTTACACAGCACACACACAGAGTCTACACACGCTTTTTGTATTTTAGGATTACAATTAATCAAAGTACAGAACTGTGTAAAAGGGTTAGGCCACCACCACCAGACTTGTTGTTTCAGAAGTTTTAATGTCCATCCATATTTATTTTTAGAATTGGGATCTGGCATCTTAGATGGAATTGTCACAGTGCATTATGAGATTTCCATGAAGGCTGTACCCTCGATCAGAATTGTTTGAAATGTTGTCCTATGATGCCTTTAAGGTGCCAAAGAATGCAATGAAATAATATATTAAATTGTTCTTTGATATTTTATGTATTTATTTTGCCCTATTTGGAAGAGTGATGATTAATAATGTTGAGCTCTGCTCTGAGGCTCATGACAGTAGCTCACATTAGTAAACAAACCTTATATGTTTGAGCCTGTATCAGACGAAAATACGGATTTTGAGGAATAGATTTTTGATGGATATTTCTGAGTGGTAAGTTTGTGTGTTTTTTTTTTTTCAGTATGAACCTGCAAAACGTAACTGTAAAGTCAATATTAGAACTTCAGCCTATACGCTATGATATAGCATTAATTAGCTTGTAGCGCTAACTTAGCAGTCACAACTTTGTTTTTACCTTTTTTACAACTTTGTAAATAATTTAGTGGGTGATTTAATGTTGGGGGGCGTACATCTGCACTGTGACATCACAGTTAGTGTTATATTGAGACTGGCCTGTTCCAGCAGTCTTTGGCATGCATAAAAATGTACATTAAAAATGAGGAAACAAACGCGTTTGAGACAAACAATATGTCATTACCATGTACAGAGCTCTTGTTATTCATCTATGCCTAGGGATACATTTTTTTTATTCTATGGCACCTTTAAAATGCTGCCTACCCTTATCTGCTTTGAAGCAGAGCCATGGAGCCTAATGCTGCGTTTACACCAACCGCGGTAGAGGCGTGAAGCGCGACTGATTTCAATGTGAAGTCAATGTGAAGACGCATTGGCGTGCGTCTGGAGGTCCCGTGGCGCGTTTCCGGCTCATTCGCGCGTCTAGTTCGCGCAAAAGGCGAGAATTGAGCGTTGTGCGCGCTCGAGTTGAAAAAACTTTGGTGGAATTTCGCGCCGCGTTAACCAATCAGGAGCCTGCTTGCTGCTGTGGCGGCAGCCCCACCCGGAGTCACTCATTCAACCAACCCTTGATATTGTCCGTAAGCAGTCACCCGGAGCTATATGACACAAGTTCTTATTTCTATAGAGGAGACAGGAATAAAAAGGACCTCGCTTGGAAGAGTGTCAGTGAGGACATTGGGCAACCTGGTAAGTTGTAATACATATTTCACTTTTGAGTCTCGGTAAATGCACAATCAACATCAGTCATCTTGCAAACAGACAAACCATAGCACTTGCCCCTCCCACAAGAAGCGGACTTTGCCTATGATGCGCGTCAAATGCTAGCTTTTTCCACGCGTCTACTTTGCTCTACACGCGCAAATACATTCAAACTGTTCAAGCGGCAAACAAAGCGTGGTAGACGTGATTTTGATGCCTGAAACGCGGTTGGTGTTAACGCAGTATTAGGTCTCTATGTCAACCCACAGGATCCAGCAAGGTGACAATAAAAAGGGCAAAAAATGACATACATACCAGATTACTGTACTCATGTTGTCTACACATGATCCCATTCTGTATCACATACACACTGAATGAACATTCACACGTACACACCATGATGAATGCCCTACAGCTCTTTGACTGAATGACCAGAAGGGATGAGGAGCGTCTATACCTTACAAAGTCACAACAGGGTGAAGATATTTTTCATTTTAAATCCATCGCAGACATGAGTGACCTCGATTTACACCACCATCCACCCTCTGGTCTTATAGTCATTCTCAAAACGATAGCATTTATGTGTCATGTCTCAGTATAGGGGATATCTTACTCCTGTCAATCATACTTTTCAGCTAAAGTGTATAAAAGATGAAGTCTATCATCTATTATGAAAGCAAGCCCATCTATTCATACTTATGTGAATATGTACTTCTAGTTAAACAGCAATGTCTACAAAAATCATTGAGCGGGAAAGATATCATTATAGCCACGGATGTCACTAACTGCATGAAAAGTTAAAATAATACTGGAGGCAATAAATACCTATTTATCACAATATAAAAGATTTAATGGATAAAGATATGAACGCAAATACAAAATGAAATGGGAATATTAAAACAAAGGCTCAGAATTCCTATCTAAAATCATGATAGGTGTCATATGCATATTTATTTTTTTCTGTCTCACCTTAAATCGCTTGTCCTGAAGGACTTTCTTAATGGCCACCATTTCTCCTGAGTCACAAAGCTTTGCCTGATACACCACACCAAAAGAGCCATTACCGATGACCTTAGTGTCAGTGTAGCTGACCTCCTGTGGTCGGTCAGGTCCTTGTCCTGGGGTTGCCACTACTGTGGTCACCTTACCGCCATCTTTATCTCCTACAGACAGGAAAAATAAGAGATGAGATTGTTAGACACTTACCAATTTTACAAACATACAAGAAAACATGAGGCCACCGCTTTAGGTCACAAAACAATATTAATGGCATTGCTTGATGAAAGGTGCGTGGAACGATGGTTCATTTTCATGTACACTAACAATCATACTGACTGCTGAAAAATAAAGTTTTATAATCATACCACTATAACATAAGCCAAGGTGTCCTGCATAGAGAATTTGGAGGTGGTTGCCTTTTTTGCCGGCTCCGGCTCTCGACAGGTGTCTTTGACGTGTCTTCGCAAAAAAACATGAACAGTTGTTGCGCTCTGTGGATTGAACGCCTGAGTCAAACACATCTATGGGGCTGTTTACACTTGGTATTAAGATGTGTTTTTATCGATCGGATCACAAGTGGACGAGAGAAACACATCACGTCCTGAATACGCTTCTGTCCTGAATACTGTGAGGGGCGGTCTGTGAGACGGTGGGCGAGTCTCTCCGCTGTCATTCAAACGCGAGCGGGAGTAATTATGAGTTTATATGGACGCAAACTAATATTATGTCGGAGTCTGCTGTTTGTTTACCCTAGTAAACATGCTGCACAGTGTTTTGTACGTTTATATGTTAGAGCTTTCTCTGAATTTTCAGCGCAATTGATGAAATAGGATCGCACAACTTTCACACGCTTTCAAAACGAAACTACGGAGATCACCCGCAGTAGTTTTATCAATGAAAGGCTAAAAATAGTGCCGTTCACCGTGTGTTTGCGCCAGAAGTCAGAAAAGACGTTAAATTTGTGTTTAATACCTCAGATTAGATAAATGAGGGAAGGTGGTCGTGTGTGGCTGTTCGAACACATTCAACCACATGTGCGTTGACACTACAAAAGCAATCCGATCGAAAGGGGTTTCGACTACCTCTGAATGTGGTTGAAAGTGGTCGAAAGTGGACGAGCTCAAAAAGTTTTGAACACCGTTTACACCTGGCATTAACGTCGTCCACTTGTGATCCGATCGATGAAAACAGGTCGGTGTAAACAGCCTCTATGTAACAACACATCCATTCTAAGCAGATCGCAAGCACTGTGATTGGTCCGCTAGAACCCCTCCCGTCAGGTCAAAAAAATCTACGCCGAATTTCTTTATAGGCATTTCCGCTTTCAACGGTAAGAACAAAGATGGGCCAAGTTGAGAAGTGATTTAATTCAAACTACAACAAAATCCACAACTACTGTGGTTAAACATTTGGATACTGCCTACTAGCGGTTTGGTCGTGTAATTGCATGTTAAAGCAGACAATAACACAGAAGTATGAATAAAAACTGAAGCGTAGACTACAATGTTGAGGCTATACCATAGGACACGGATGGGCAACTTCGCTCCTGGAGGGCCGGTGTAATTAACCATAATTAAACACACCTGAAGCAGCCAATTAAGGTCTTACTAGGCATACTAGAAACTTTTAGGAAGGTGTGCTGAGGCAAGTTGGAGCTAAACTCTGCAGGACACCGGCCCTTCAGGACCGAAGTTGCCCATCCCTGCCGTAGGAGCTCTCATTATAGCAGAACTATAATGAGAACTTAAAGAGGAACGTTATAAGTGTATAACACTATTTCAGTTTTTTTTGTTTTGTTTTTTATGCAAAAGCACATTAAGTTGAATTGCTTAAGGAGAGGGTTCACCCAAACAGAAAGGTTTAATGACTACACTTTTTTTGGGGGGGGGGGGGGGGTAAACTAACCTCTAAAGGGTAAATATGAGCCTGCGGCCAATTTAAATGGCCAACAAGACTGTATAAGCTGAGACACGCTGGGATTAACAGGGAAAATCTGGAACCAAAAATCTTCCTTGAGCTTATGCATTTCATAATACTGGTCTTAGCAAACAAGTATCAACGATTACTTCCGCAGGCAATTACTTCAGCAGGTGACTTGGGTTAAAAGTCGATTATATAGCTTACAAAGCAAACACAGCACGTAAAGTGTAATCCTCAGCATGTGTAAAGTCCCTCAAAATGACTGAGAAAAGTGCTGAGAGAAGTAATTAACCAGAGAAATGAGTGCAGTGGGCCGAAGCATAATTCAATAGCCTATAAGAGAGATGGGGAGTTTATATTCATCCAGAATATTATGAACAGATTCAACATAGCCCTTAAAATATCTACTTGTATCGTTGTATTAGAATTAGCTTATAGTTATTTCAAAATTAGAGCTGGAGTGGTATGACAGCATATAATGTGTGAATATTACAAATGTCAATCGGTTTCACTGCATTAGCTATACACACCTATCCACAGTTGGTATTGCTTCATGTAAAAAAATATATTGCTAAAATTCAGAGCAGAATGTGTCCCAAACAAGTCAAGATGAGAAATAACTACTTTAACGTTTGCATGTACTCTTGTACTGTTATACACTTGAAACTTGCCACAGGATTATTTAAAATAAGCAACTATTACTGTAAATAAAATATACACTTACGACATAAAGTTACTTTTATTATGATCTAAGAATATGTTCATATAACCCACCTCTACCTGTGTAAATTAGGACATGTGTATGTGATTGGAGGATTTAGAGCAGTATTAGCAGCTGGTTGTGCCTGCTTGGATTAGCTTCTTTGAGGTCCAGACTAAGTTCAAAGTCCTTGTTAACTCTGTTAAAGGTTAACTGCATGGCCTTAGACTCTCCTCCACCTTTTCAAGCCCCTCTTACCCACACACGCCCCACAGTACACATTCCACTATGAGCTAACCCTTAAATCAGGCCTCCAGACATCAACAGACCACAGTAACTTTATTTCACAGTAATGATATGTATCAAAGTATATACTGGTCAACATTGGAAGTGGATGCAGACGTATAGATGTTGCATCACTTTAAACAATAAACTCCTTTGGTTTCGGTTGTAATCTGTTTCTTTATCACACTCAGTCATACGTTCAGTATCTAACTTAACCTAACATGTAGCATGTCAGTTAACCATGCCCACACAATTATTTACATTGTGTGGAATTGAAATATCTGTCACAACAGTATACACCCCCATGCTTTTTTTAAATCAAGCAACGTTAGACATATTTCTACATTATTGCATCTTTAGCCCTGCCCCCCAATTCTCACTTGTAGAAGGAGGCGAACAACGGCTAACTCGAGTAACAAATGTAATGTAATACCTCCGAAGATTGATGTTGTGCAGTGGGAAAGTTTGGATGAGGTTTAATTTTAACATGCTTAGATCCTTTTGGTAAAAGACTGTTTGTTTGTTCACTTCATTTTACTGGGAATTCACACAGTTGGATGCTGGCTTTTTTCAAAGAGACTTAAAATAAAAGATACATTGCAGACTAGGGGCCCTATTTTAACGATCTGTAACGCAAGTGCGAAGCGCAAAGCGCAAGTGACTTTGTGGGCGGATCTTGGGCGCTGTTGCTATTTTCCCGGCGGGAGAAATAACTCTTGCGCCAGGCGCAAATCAATAAGGGGTTGGTCTGAAGTAGATTCATTATTCATAGGTGTGGTTTGGGCGTAACGTCAAATAAACCAATCAGAACGTCATCCAGCATTCCCTTTAAACGCAAGTGCGCAAGTTCCATAGCTTTGCTATTATTATGACGGATTAACCAGGCGCACGCCAAAGTTGTTTTGTATGGGGATGGGAGAAACCCGCCCAAATCAGCGTCGGTTAAACAGGCATGGGAGGAAATAGCCACAATTGTCTCATCAACTGGCATCCCCAGGACGTTGCGCCAAACGCTACAATGATGTCAGGAGACGGGGGAATCCCAAGCTTGCCAGCATAAATCGGGCACGCCGTGTAACGGGAGGTGGATCTGCCTCTATACAGGACCTGACACCAGCAGAGGACATCGCTGCGTCCACCCTCACCGCTGACTTTAGACTATTTTTTTCTGGTCAGTGGCGCAATTGTTTTTTGAAACGGCAAAATAGCATCAGGGATGGTTTGCGCCGGAACACGCCTCCTTTTTGCACTGAACCGCCCAGAGAGCGCAAGTTCATTCCCTAGTTTGCCGACGTGGGTCTGTGGAGGGAAAAACCCGCTGTGCGCCGGTGCAAAATACGAATGATACATGCGTCACTGACAAAGTCAATTGCACTGGGTGCAAGATAGGGCCCTAGGGCTGTTACAAATTAAATAATCATCTCATCGCAATTGTTTGACCGCAATGATTTTAGATCACCGCAATGATTGCACATCTCTCTGAAGAACACAAGGGGGAGCTGCAGTGCCAGTAAAAATGAGACGGTTTCTAATAACGCTCCTTGACTGACAATGTAATGTGATACAATGCAAAGCCATTTAATACAATGGAAAAACAGCATTTAAAGAAATGCTGCAACACGTTGATAAGCAGTATTAACTGCCAGGTAAAACATACATTTCCAAAACAGCAATTCCAAATGTAGGGATTTTTTTTTCAGTTTTTTACAGAAGATATATTCATTAAATAATTACTTTTAAATGCGTGTTATGTGTATAAAAATTTACAGCCAGGTAAACCAAACAAAGATTTAATTTAAATAATCACAACGTGTAAAAATGATTTCATGAACAAACAAAAAAAATATGAGAATTAAACGTCAAAGCCCTAAAACAGGCAATTAATCATCATAATCATCACAATTTATTAGACAATTGACCATCAGGCAAATTTCGTAATGGTGACAGCCTTATTGCCGACTTTAGTGGATCCTACAGTTATGTTGTAGTACACAATTGTAAGTAACACTGTTTATCAAGTATAAGTAATACACATTAATATTTTACCTTTTTAAACACTTTTCTGTCTTTGTTTAAACACTAATATAATGCAAATACCTTAGAAATACATAGGGAATAAATATAAATAAAGATAATGAATTATTACTTGGTCACAGACTGAAGTGTCCTTGGTATTTGAGGTGTAGGTTTATTGTAACGGCAGTTGACAATTATTTTAATATGCAAAACTGTTCGCCTGTCATAACAGTGGGCGTATACTTTCACGTATTTAAAATGCAAAATGCCTATAAAACCCGAGTGTTACAAAGACAGGGTCAAAAACCTCTTTTATGTAAAAATGTGATTATCATTAACATTAAATTCATGACACATGCAACAATATTTCAACAGTTCACCTAAACTTAAACAGATTGGATACATAGCGCGGCTATACTTCAGATATGCAGAAATACTTCAACACTAAAGCTATACTTGAAAATTGCAGCTATATTTCAACAGGGCTGCTATACATCAACAGTGCAGATATTAACATTTATGCATTTGGAAGATGTTTTCATCCAAAGTGACTTGAAGATTTTTTCAGTATGTGTTTTTCCTTGGGATTAACCTATATTACCTTTGTGTTCATAACACAATGCTCTACTAACTGAGCTATGGGAAAAACTTTGCATGCCACCTCCAAATCAAAGATGCGTTTAGTAATCTTCTTAATATGCACAATATTTTCAGTTCTGTGCTACACACTCGTTACTTTTCAAAGATGTTCGCCGTTTTGATGGGGTTTTGATCATGTTACATGTTGTTTCATTCAAGTGGCAGGCACTGCGGATGCAACAGCGCTGTCGCAGACATCATCAGCATCTGTGTGCGGTTGTGGGCTCCTTGCGGCTGCATTTTGTTATCTGAAGAATTAAAACATTGTCAGAAATGCTAACAACATTTCCAAAACCCAGTACAGTAATGTGCAATTAACGCCTGCTAAGTTCGCCAGAGCTCACGGGGCGCAGAATCACATATGCTCACATATAAGGTCAAATTTTGTGTCTCTTTAATAATTTTATAGAAATATATATTGAAATTAATTTTATATACAATTTTATACTGCAATTAAAAAAAATGTTAGCATCCTACATCATATACTGGCAACTCGCTCTCGTGAACACGCATGACTGTTACCGGAAGCTAGTTATTATAGTTTATAAAGATTTAAATATGGATATTTTTCTTACAAAATCCCATCAATTACCCTCAGAAGGCCTTTACTAAACCCTTGGAGCCATGTGGATTACTTATGTGAAGGATGAATGCACTTTTTGGGCTTTGAAATCAGTATAGCACCGTTACTACCATTATAAAGCCGGGACATAATCTAACTCCCACTTGTGTTTGTTCAAAAAATTATAGTAATATACATCTCCAATGGCTTAATGTTGAGTAATTCATGGGCTAATTTTCATTTGTCTGTGAACTATTCCTTTAATGGCACAGCTGAGCAGCATTAAACCGTCATTAAAGAGTACGTAAATAAACATAAATGCCATTTTGAGATGTAACTTTTGCCAAAATGCCATTATTCCGATTGGTTAAATTAATGAATATAAGTATTTGACATAAAAGTTAGTCAATGCATTTATTATGGTGGTTCTTACATGAAGGCAGGGGGGCTCAGATTTTTATAAATGTGGGAGTGCCAATATTCATTGTTATAGTCATTTAGCATTAAGAAGCACCTATGTGATCTTTAAATTGCCACTAAATCATATGGAAACAAAATAATGTGAAAATAAAGTTTTTATTTTATTTGAAGTGTCATAATGCATGCATGTTATGCCCAGTCACATACTAACTTGAATATTTCCAAATTATTTCACCTTAAATCAGAATCAAAACAAGAGTTTGCAAATTGTAACTGGAATTAAAGGCGGAGTCCATGATGTTTGAAAGCCAGTGTTGATATTTGAAATCGCCTAAACAAACACGCCCCTACCCCAATAGAATCTGGACCTTCTGTTGATAGACCCGCCCCACACATACGCAACCCGGCATTTGATTTGATTTGATTGGCTATAAGTGTGTTTTGGTAGTCGGCCCGTCTCCTTTTCCAAACCGTTTTTCAAACATCGTGGACTCCGCCTTTAAACTTGGAAATCAGTGCCGATACCCAGGCATATGTGCCACCCGTTTCCCATCTGTCTCCATGGCAACTAAGACATCTCTGAGTTTGAGAGATGTTGTGGCCCACTTGCTAAAAACTCCCCCATTCATCTAGATGCACACATACAGCGTGTCAAGGGTGACATTGACACACTCCAAAAATAACATTATGAAATGGCAACTGAACGAATGCCAGCACAAGTGAGACTGGAGAACTGCTGTAATGTCTTACATAATGTCTAACGTAAATTAAGGATGATGACCTCATCCCTGTCCTCCCTTTAACACAATGTTATGAATGAATCAACCTCACTTAAACTTTTGGTGTGACACTTGCTAAAGCCGAAGGTGATCTCTCTGGACAAACATGCCGTCGAACTGGTTCATGAGGTTTCCTTCGTTAAGGACAAAAACTTTTCAAATATCAATTTCTCTGAATAAAGACAGAGGAAACTACCACAGACTTCACATGCATAACAATCAATGGTGCTCTTTGACGCACCAATACTTGTTACTCTTGTTAAGCAAAATACCTTCCTTTCTTGCAAACACTCCTCAAAGCCAAGTGTTATCAAGCAGATCATCTAAGATGATGTTCCCGTATGCTGCTTCTATGGCATCGTGAAGCACCTTTATTTTCAATAGTGAAAGTAACATGTCTGTCAAGTATGGAACACATTCTCGAAATTCTGAGCCACGGCACATAGGCTAAAGGTCTCGCTCTGCTCCGCGCCAGCATATATATTACAACTTAAGTGCATAATGACATGTGCAACAAATGCATATAGGGTGTCAGACTCATAGATTTGCATCATTTAAAGTAGGACACGCTTTTGAACATTTTGTGGGTCAACCTCTGGCACAGGGGCACAAAGTGGCATGAAATTCTATCATAGGTCCAGCATGTCATTAAAACACACCAGTGGATTTGCTGTCATCAGTATTAAACGTGTTACCCCTCGAACCCCCCGACCTCACATAACAAATCCCAATTTAACCCCTGGTTAAGGTGCCTTGTTCAAGGTCACTTCAGCTGCAACCAGTCATGAAAACTGTCCAAGAATGTAAATCCTATTCCTGTAGTTCAACTGGTAGGTTTCATTTCCCAATGGATAACACACAATAATAAAAGATTTACATTGAATGCAATCTGTCAGTCTGGATAGAAGCATCTGCATTTTAAAGACTTACATTTGACATTTTTACAAAAATGTTTTCTAAAGCGTGTGTATGTATTAACTCATTTAATGCACATTTTTGTACTTCTTAGATGTGCACACATATTTTAGACATGTAATATACAGCATGCTTTATTTCTTGCTATATGACTTGTGGGAAACTACAGAATCAAATTTGTGACCAAATGTGGATACAATTTTACAATGCAAATGAATCAATTACTTATGTAAAATGATTGCATGTTGTCACACTGGTTACAGATTTAACCTCTGACCTGATTACATGTAAAGAAACAGTTCACCATTTGAAAATTCTGTCATCATTTTCTCTAGAAAATGAATCAATGCAATTGCCCTGTTCATGTGACCATTTGGTCCCTAGCTGTCACTGGGATGGCACTCATGCAAAAAGTACACTTTTGCACCTAAAGAAGTCATAATAATAACGTAAATCTAAAAATATTTTGCCTAAATGGTACATATTAGTACAGCAAGCGACCACTTTTGACCACCTTTTCTGACAGTGCAGGCCTACACTATCATTTTACTGTTGAAAACACATCAACTCTCTAAAGACACTTCAAACTCAAAACGCCAACAGTAAGTGTAAAGTGATCCACGTCTCCTCTCCGGTTTTCCATTGACGTAAACTCTTGATCATTCCTGGAAGATACACAAGGTATGTTCAGATGTTACCTCAGAGATATGTGTTGTCGAGTGCCATAGACAAATAAAACTAGAGCACACAGAAGTACAACATGGCCCTTTTTCGCTATGTACATTACATTTCATTACATGAATACACACCCAGCAACCCATTCTCACCAAAAGGCGTACAAATAACATGCAGTGTGATTATCGTGCAACAGATACGCCAAATTACGATTTTGCGTGCATATGATACGGCAGTCCTTCCCGTTCACTTATATAGCACATCTTTTCGTGTCGTTTTATTTATTGGTTTCTCATTTGTTTTCTGTTTTTTTTTTTTTCGCTTGGGTTTAGTTTTGGGTTTTTTGCTTTAGGATGTAATTAAATATATAGGTTTTTCCATGTTTTGTCTATTTTTAAATCATGGTCACTTGGAGTTGGGGTTAGAATCGGGTTTGGGTTAGGATGTCATTTTATGCTACAAAAAGTTGCTCTAACCCAAAACCCAAGCGACAATGGTAAAAAAACAGGAAACAAACGAGAAACCAATAAATAAAACGACACGGAAATCATATGCATACAAAATCGGAATTTGGCGTATCTATTGCACGATAATCACACTTTTTGGTGAGAATGGGTTGCACTCTGACATCAATTCAGATGCACATACATGCCACCTTATTAACTTTAGCATTAAACTTTGGCTCTTGACTATATTGTCTAAGTGTATATGATATGGTATATATCATATACACTTAGACAATATAGTCAAGAGCCAAAGTTTAATGCTTAAAGGAATTTATCTGTTTCTCATTAAAGTCACCTGTCTATTGATGTATCTGCTCACAGAAACAGCCCTTCTGAGTATTATTATGTCAATCGCTATATCCAACTCACCACAACATCTCAAAGGTCATATCTAAAACAACTGCTTCACTGAGTACTAGTCATTGTAAACACCAACATTTTATTGGGTTAAAAAAACATAGATGCATGAAGGTTTTGTTGTGTTCGTAGCAGACCTGCCACATCAAAGACTCTAAATTCTTTCATCCCTGAATCAGAAAAACCTGGAAAAGCCAATTAAACATTTACTGAGGCCAGACAGGGATGTTTATCTCTAATATTACAGTCACAGACGCACACAGACTGAACCATGAGTAAACAGTCCTGTTTATTCAACTGCCTATTCAAAACACAGCAACACGGTGTCCTGCTTTTTATAGCTTTTCTTGTGCAACTTAAGGGATTTGTTATATATTACTGCTTCCAAATGCCTAATCAATCTCTCCTCCTCCATGTTTGCTGATTAATATTCATAATGCACAAAACTTTTACTGAATAAGATCTGTGTATGCGGAGCAATCAGCAATGGCATCGCAGAAATATAAACCTTGTTTTTATTTATATGTGGCTTCTGATTGGTTTGGTTGACAGAATTTTCATTTTTGGTTAAACTATTGGCGCTTTTCCATTGCATAATACCCCATGTTTGGTTTGGGTCAGGTCGGGTCAGCTCACCTCACTTTGGCTTGGTTAGCTTTTCCATCGAGCTTAGTAACACTTCGAAGTGGAAGGGATTATAGGCGTGTCGTTATATTTGCTCTGCCTACTTCTGTGACATCATACAAGTGAGAGCATTGTTGGAATACACCCCCATACATTCATTTAACGTTATTTCTCAGTCCGCCACAAAATTAAACTTGGCCACCACCACAAATAGATGTTAACACTTTGCGTTTATCACTACCTCTATCTCACATGACAGTTTCTGTACAAACACCGGTGGCGTCAGTCAACGCGCTCCGTTGAGCCTCATTTAAGTTGCATTTAAGCATATATACGGACGTGTGCGTCGTGAATGTGCCGCCACAAACTTCAAGTCTGATTCTCAACCTGTGGATGTTTTCATCGCTAAAAGGAAGTTCGGGAACTTGTAGCAGAGCACAAATGACAAATGTTTGCTCGAGACACCGCATGCTAGCATGAAGGTAAAGCTAATCTTTTACATTATAGCAATGACGCTAGTGGCGATTCTCTCAGACCAATCAGTGATCTACAGTGTTTTCATGTCACGTTTTGGTATCAGCTTGGGTCGCTTGGAACCCCAACCGAGGTGGTACTAAAAAAGTTTAAGGCACTTTTAAAGGCACCACTGCTTTGAAATGTATATATGTATTGTTAAAACAATATAGAAACACAATAAATTTGGTAAAGTAACCCCTCTAATTTGTCCTCAATTTTCAGAAATAAATTTCAAGCCTTAGCCTTACTTTTTCATTTTTATAATAAAATCATGATTATGATTTCTCCAATATTCGAGCAGCCATAACCTGCTGTGTTAATTCAAATGACCCTCAGTGAATCAAGTCTTCAACCCATAATAATAAAACAGAGGAGGGTCACAGGATAAGAAGAACAACTTTAAAGTCATGACATGTACAGACGGATTCCTCTTTCCGTTTCCCTCGCTGTCTTGCACTCATTTACAAATTATAACTCTCATTTAGAAATGTGTGGTAACGACTGTTTTTTGTTAAATGAGTGAGAACACAGATTACTCATACTTTCTAATAGACATCAAGCTCACACTTACTGCATATCTGCCTGTGGTGGTGTAACTCATGAAAAAGGTGACATTTCACCCCATGATCAAAAAAAAAAATATCTTTAATGCAAGAAAATTATTTTGGAATAAGACAATTCATATAGTCTCTTATTTCTTATCTCTTATGATGAAATTCACCTTTGTAGGTCTTCATTCCAATTGGATCCACTAAATTTTCCACTTGCTTTACGTACTGCGTCACTGTTTTTGTTAATGTTTTATAATTGATATTTAAGTTATGGCACAATAAATGGTTTGAAAGGGTGTGCAGCCATGAGGAACAGCAAAAGTAATAAAACACTCCAACATTAAATTAGCATAGTTAAAACAATTGACAGAATAATATGGACCATTCTGTATGTAACAAGGCAAGTTTAATGATAAGACTTTAAATCCAGATTGATTCTACAACACAAATTCCTGATATTATTGTGAATGATTCATTAGTGCAAGCTATTTCAAAGAAAAAATGCTAAATTAGAATAACCTGATCCTTAAAACGAATTTCCATTTACGCTGATTTCACTTAGACATAATCACAAAATTTGGGTATTGTTTTAGCCAGCTTGCATTTAAGTCGGTTCCTGTCCAGAATTCAGCAGTGGTCTGACGTCTTTTTTCATCACCGATGACATCACTGCCACCAAGCCAATCAGAGCTCAGTGTCTCTGACTGAGTGGGCTGGAATGCCTGCATTACTCTGCTGCACCTCAAGCCTGATCTATAAATAAACTACTGTATGATCAGTCAAGGAGTAATAGAAGGAGAAGACGTCTATAGTGTGTGGGTGAATTTATGATCATGTGTCTGTGTGATGTATTCTTAAGCACGTAGGGGGTTTGTTGATTCAGTGCCTTGAGCACATTTGTGTGTCTCTGTGTTTCCCACCTGTCTGCCAGATGACCAAGTCTTAGGCCAGCTTCACACCGCACGCTTGTTAACAAGTTATAGCGTGTGCACACCAAAACCAAAGCGAATATTCACAGTGTTGCTCATTGTAGTTCATTCACAGCATTACCTGTTTTAACGTGATAAGGAGTATATTCACCCACATCCTCATCATCATAAACAGCGTTTCTTTATAATATTTTTCCGTCATCAATCAATCATCATATTATCGCTGCTCTGTACCTGTTGTGGAAGTCCTAAATATGCCAGAAAGCCAAACGCTGGCGTGTCTGGATTTACAGTATCATCCAGAGATGCATGACAGACGTTTCCAGCACTACTGGATGACAGGTGCCTAGTTTGATAACCTGCACTCTTATAAAAAGATTTGTTGGTTCAATTTAAAAATTTAAGTTATGTGGTTGACTTAAAATGTTTATTTAATTTAACTATATTAGTTAATTTAAAAAGTTGCATAAAAATAGTTGTGTCAACTTAATTTTTTTTAAATTGGATTAACTTAAAATTTAACCATATGTGTCAAACCATACATGTTAATAAGCTCTTCGCTGATTGGCTTGTGAGCAGGGAATAATGCGAGTTGCGCCACTTTTCAAATTGTGCGGAAGACACGTTAGAGATGGATATAGCGTGGCAGTGAGCCAAACACATGGCATAATTTGTGTCATTCATGTATTTGCATTGAGTTACATATGTAATCTTCTCGCAAAAATAATTTGCATGCTTGCATTGTATAGATGGAATTTAGTCGTGTGACCTTTTCTTCATGCCGCCATCTTGAGGACCTATCGAGTACCAGTAGGCTACTGCCAAGAATTGGCTAGCTTGCTACGATTTACGGATTTCTTATCTTTTACTGTCTATGATTCTTACGGATACAGTATATGGCTATGAAAAACATCATGTCGCACCTCGACTGTCATGAAAAGAAACGCACTTTAAAAAAATATATCTTGGTTAGGGTGTGATGCCTACTCGATCCCTGATGCGTTCTTCCAGTCGCTGTCAGCTGCTACCGAACTACCACTATTTTACAACATAAGAAGGAGCGACACAACATGAAACTTTGCTCGAAGTATCACCTGGATCTCTACACATGAACGCAAGCATTGAGAACATTGTTTGTGTACACAGAGTTTACTAAGGGAAAGGTTTTGTACAACTGACTTTGGCTGTAATGAAGTTCGCTCGTCATCTCTGCCAGACGTAAATAATCGATTTCCGAATGCGAATGAATGAATCTCATATGAGGCTCCTTTTTCAACTAGAAGGTCAATATTGTTTTTCACTTGCGACAAAACAACGAATTATCCGTGCATTTATATGTAACTATGCTTTAGGAGATATCCATCTTTACTCTCCTCCCTCCTTACGTCGCATTCGCAGATCGATACATCTTGACTGGGAAGATGGCGGCGAGTGGAAGCCAAATGTAGAGACACAGGTGATACTTCGAGCAAAGTACCATGTTGTATCGAGCCTTCTTAGTGTTGTTAAAATAGCGATTTTGATGCTCACAACATAGCTTCTAGTTCTTTTGCGACCACTTCAGGTACTCAAAATGGCGGAAGACAAGTGACTGATGTCAGCTGAAACGCGTCTATATTGTTGTAGAGAAACGCAATTGCTTTGTGCTTTCAATCTTACTCTTTCACTCTCTCTCACTCTCTCGCACTACATGAATCCTCATGATTCTTCATAACCTTCAGAGAAGCAGATAAAAATATATGTTACATCAGGGGTCTCCAACCTTTTTGTGAGCAAGTGCTACCACACTGGATAAAACAGAGCTGAAGGGCTACTTTTTTATGTATAGTCTACTAAAACTTTTTAGTTTTACTTCTTGTTTAATTTTATTTTACTTGTTGATATGTTTCATGTTTCACATAAGCATGGTATCATTGCTTATAATGTTATCCTAGATATAAGAAGCCAAGCTTATATAAAAAATATGTAATAAATACATTTTAAAATTGAGGGTATTACACATTTGACCAGACCACAGCCATTTGAGCAGCCACAAAAGACAACCTATTCTCCGCCTATTGATAAAATGTAATGTACTAAGCACAATGTTTTTCCATTGTACATAACTTTTTGCCCAAACCCAGTGTTCAGCGCAATCTTTAGGCTTTCATTGATAAAACTGAAGCAGCTGCTCTCCGCCTCTTCATTTTTTTCATTTTGCAAGCGTTTGAAAGTTGCGCAAGCTTATTTCACCAATTGCTCTGAAATATCAGAGAACGCTCAAAATTCTGTGCAGTATGTTTACTAACAACACAAGCAGCGGATGCTGACCAAATATTAGTTTGTGTTTAAACAACAGCAGAGGGACTCGCCCACAGACCACCCCCTCAGAAAAATCGGGACAGAAGTGATCGAAAGAGGACAAAAGAGACGGATTAAAATACCAGGTGTAAACGTAAATGTGTCTCTCTTGTCCACTTGTGATCCGATTGACCAAACCAAATCTTAATACCAGGTATAAACAGCCCCTAAGTGACAATATGGTTGTTTCTAGTGGCCCATCCTTTTATTAGATATTTTAAAGTTATGGTTTTCTGACACCATTTTGCACCCCAGTTTTAAAATTGTATTTTTCTTGTTGTTTAGAGACAAATCATATGGGGTGTTCAATTCCCACAGCAACATTAATTTCTCCATATTGCCTTTAGTATCTCACAAGAGCCGGAGTACATTACCTCCAAAGTTTTTATTACCATTGCTTCCTGCCACATTACCTATTATTTGCATAAAGTTAAACTAAATGACTGTGTTGCATCACTACACACAGCAGAACCAACGCTATCTCATGGCAATTCGTATGTATTTTACGAGGGGCAACCTTCAGATCTCTCTGATGAAGCCAATTCGACTGGCCGCTATAGACAATTCCTATAGACCCCCATGTTAAAATGCCCAACTTCACAGCAGAAAATAATATTTTTACAGCCTGCAGGGCTCCAGACTGCTACCAAATGGTGGCATTTTGCCAACAAAATTTGAGAGTGTGCCACTGAATTTTACATCCAGTCGCACATGTGCGACCAGTAAATTTGACCTTTTTTTTGTGATGTGACACTGAATTTGAAACAGCACATTGTACTTTCTGCATCTATCATTAAAGTATTTATTAGTAATACAGTGGAAATTAGTAGAAATGTGAATATTTGGTTAGCATGATGATTTACAGTGTGTTCCCCTAAATTTTCTGGTTGCGCCTCTAAAATTGTCAGTTGGGGGCCACTGTGCTCCTAGTAAAGAAAGTTAGTCTGGAGCCCTGGCCTGGTACAAAAAATGTTTTGGTCTATATAGCTATTTTGCTCTTCATGACAACTGTAAGAGGAGGTGAATTTTTTGTAACTCATCCGTTTAAATTATATTAAGCCTTAAAGTTCTGCATAATTAAGGGCGTGGCCACTTGAGTGACGGGTGAACTGCCACTGCTATCACTCCCGTCTAGCTAGGCATGTGTTTCAGCAACCAGCCACATCAGCTTCACCCACGTTCTGCCTCTTTACCTATTTTCGGTTATCTGCAAGTGATGCGCAATGACACGTTGCCAAGATGGTGACGGCAGGCTCCGCCCATTATGAGACTTAAAAAAGCTCTTTACGAACTTATGGGTGATGTCACAGACCCTACATCCATTTACAATGTGGCTCATTCATATTAATTTGTACAACCACATTTGTACATTTTTGAACGATTTGCCTTGACCTTTGAACACCCCTTAAATTTTTGACTGAGAGAGCCATTGTCTAACTGCAGAGCAATTACGCACAGAGACCCAGGCAGGATACAGCACACACACAAACAGTGTAAAGCACACAAACGCACACGTTGATCTGTACCAACTCACTACTCACTAGTACCAAACTATGCGTGACAACTAAAGTACACTAACCTCTAGTCACTTCTGTCTAGATTTATGTTGGACATCTTTTATCTGTCTTGCTTTCTCACTCACACAAAGAATACACAAACTCTGTAAAATTCACATTGGCTGTTCTAGCAACCAGGGTCATCCAGTGGTCACATACGAGCATGAGACACAGCATATTATAATATATACACATTAACACTGTATGTTCCCTTGTCCTTAGTCATCAACAAATTATTTTACCCCTTTAAAGACATATGCCCTTATCCCTTATCATGTTTGACAGAGACATATGCCAGTTGTCTCCAGCATATTTTTTAGAAACCAGAATATGGTGTATTTTTCAGTAATCATGTAATCCATCTGTTTTATTTCTTTACATCAGTTATGGAAATCGTGACTCATAATTAAAATATCACCAAATTCAAATGTTATATGGATATATTTGCAAATGCAGTAATTCTTAAAATGATTAGCAATCAAAATTCAAAAGAGCAATGTCATTGTCATATTTGCATTACTATACTGTGAACGTGGTTGTTACGGCTGTCTGTCATTACTCTTGTTTTCTCTCTCTCTCTGTTTACTTTGACTTTTACAGAGACCTGCCATCGGTTGATCCACCTGACAGATACCCTTGACCTTCTACTTCACAACCCATCAACTTCACCTTTCTTCCATAAAAGGGCCACGGCAGACCTCCATCGCATGCTTGTTGCGTACGCTCACATTTATCAGTTTTCTGGTCCATACGCATTCTTCCGATCATTAATTAGAATGGTCAAATCGCGTTTCATATTGACAGATGAATACGCTCAGTTTATTAAATACCCTACGTCTTAGCTTATTAAATACGCTTAGTTAATTTAATATTAATTATACATTTATTAAATGTCTCTTGCAAACTATGAAGGGACAATGAATCAATACACTGATATGGTAATGTTAGACAGATACTTTGTTTGCACAGTCCTACCGTAATTTTGTCACTCCTAGACGTACGTCTGGCGTCAGGGGGAAACGTTTACCTCGATGAAGGAAAGTCATATTATTTATTCGGCTATCCAGTGCTGAGCTTTGATGAAACTTCACGAGACCGGCGAGATGCTTCCATAGGGCGGGAGATACGCGGCGTGATTGACAGCTTTGACACCAAATGGATATATACGTGAAAATCAAATGACATGATTTCCCACCTTTTCATTGGCCATTTAGATATGTGAAGCATACTGTATACGGAAATGAACCTGGACATTCAATCCGTCGAAAAATCTCAAAATCGGCAAAATGGACATACGTGGTTTTCATCGGACAGCGACGATATGTGGCTAGTGGAACACTTAACACATAGACCTACAGCACTGCTACTTTATATTACATCTAAATGTTGTCACAGCAAAACACATTTATAGCTGAAAACAATGTGATTGTGTCCTTTTTTTAAAGAGGTTTAGTTGCTCTATATTGCTCAAAATGATCATGTGAGTAACGCTGCCTTTACACAGTGGATGTAGGGCAAAAGTGTTATTGGGAATACATCCCTTACAAGTATTTACTTATTTAGAAAGAAGACCTAATCAAAAAGATTAACCTAAAATGTACAATGATCAGTATATGAAATACCTATCTAATAATAAATGAAAGTAATGACCAAAATTTTGTTAATTATTATGTGGCTTCAAAAGAGTTCAAGAGGCATATGGACTTCCTTTCTGATACTTTTCTATTATTTTTGAAGTGTCAGAGTGACTGGTCATCTGTTATACATACTTACAGTTCTTCAATTTTATTTGTAGGATCTAAATATTCATATAATGCAGTGGTTCTCAAACGTTTCGCCCCCCCAAGGGGAGCCCGTCCCCCAGTTTATTATGCAGTATAGCTGAATTTATGCCATGTTTGGGGTCATTTTTTATGATTAACCAGTATATTCTTACCACAAAACACATATTTAACCTCCTACATATTTCACAAAGGAAACTGCAAAGAGCCAAAATGGGTACAAAGTCATTCAGGGTGTTGTGGGTGGGAAGTGAGAGAAAGAGAGAGAGACAGAGACGGATACAGAGAGAGAAAGTAAAAGAAAATGTGTGGAAGGGTGACTGATAATTTGGAACAGCACATCTGTCCTGGAAAGGTCACAGTTCAAACTGCCCATTTAGGATTAATATATTTTGGAAAACAATGGCTAGAAGCACCTGCATTCATACTTCCAGATTGTATGATTCTAACCTTTCACCAATGAGGAAAGACAGTTCAGCTAAACATGAGGACGTTCCTCTGACCCAATGCCAAATGTGAAGAGTTATGGTGCTTATAGAGATAACGCAGGCCAAAAAGACAGCACACAAGTTTCAATGACTGTCAAGCACTTCCAATTGCTTCCCATGTGGTTAGTGAATGCAAGCGTTCAACTGAAGTGTCACTGGTCAAGAAGTCTTCACTTCTGAAATTCAACATCAAACACTATGATCTAAATACAAAAAAACTACTGTAGGTATTGTAAGAAAAATCCAGAGGCCTCTGGAAACGGTGATAAACCGTGAAACCTCCAGAATCCTAAAACAAGTCATATAACTTTTTGTTAAAAATGACCAGCACTCGTTTCGCATCTTCATATACTTTACATGCTGTATTACTAGGGTTCAAACCACTAATCCACTGAGGTTAACACTAGCGGCAACTGTTTACTACTGTAGCTAGTTAACCAGTTAGACACTAGTTTTTATGCATCTTACGTGTGCTTTTGGATTTACCAGAAAAACACAGCTTTTCCACCACAAATGCTTTACAAATTCACATAAACTTTACTCCAGACCACATTTACACCAACCAAAATAAACTAAACTCTGACATTTAATCTCTGGCATAGGTTGGTTTGAAATTTATCTGAGTCTGAAAATGCTATTAAAACTGCTCAAGAGCAATGAATTATGCATTACATTTTCCATCAGTAAATTATTGCTTATCTGTCCAGCATATCTCTAGCTAGCAGGTATTTCAGTAAATGCATTTGGTACTGTGAGGTCATACCGTATATTGGAAACACTTTAAAATAAAGTTGCATTTGTGAACATGAATAAATGCATTAGCTAACACAAACCAACAATGAACAATGTAGTTGTTCATCATTATTAATCTTTGCATGATAGCAGTTACTGTCAAAACAATTTTTTGTTTTAGTTTATTGTGCATTTACTAATGTTAACAGTTACTTTTGATAAAAAAAAATTTTATTAGTAAATGCCTAAATGAACGAACCAATATTAATAAATGCTATATAAGTTAATTGTTAGTTTGTGTTAGCTAATGCATTAAGTAAGGAATAATGTATAGGAAGGTTGTTTTGGCAGAATTAAGTAATGACAGTGTGATCAGACTGTATCACACTAAAGGGGCTTATTTTACAATAACAACCGGCTGCCTGTACATTAAAGCGCTTGTTACATGTCTATTTGCCTTATAAGATAAGGAACATTACATATTGACCTAAAATATTTTATTCGCTCATTTTTAACAAATGCAGACCTTCTGCGAGGAAAACCCATTAATTTTCGATTTTAAGATAAGACAAGATGTTCAAATGTCACGAACACGCTATTTGGTTTAATCATTTGTAAATATAATGTCATATATGTTACAGGGGTCGAAATTGCGACTGTTTTGGTCGCATATGCCACCGAAATTTAATCTGTGCGACCTTAAAATATATTTGGGAGCATTTTTGCGACTGCCTATTATGTGGTGTGACTTGATTTAGATTGTGATGCTGCGTCCTGCTGTTCCAGGTTCAGCGTTCTCTCCAACATTACATAACCAATCAAATTTCACCATTAAGTTCTTGCGTTTAATGAAGAGCGCAGATTGGCTAATATGAATGTCAATCATTCCTTGTTGCCCTATTACGTTGGTATGCAAAGCGCAAAAATGTAAAAAAACGAACCGCGAGCATGAAGAGAACGAGCCGACTACAGCCAATGTTACTACTGTATTAATTCATAACGACGGTCCGGATTTAAATGCAACTTCATTAAATGGAAAATAAGGCTTAACGTTAAACCTTTTGGAGAGAGTGGCTTAAAGATCACGAGTGGCTCCGCTATGAAAATGACTCTGTTGTTACTGTGTTTACTGTAAATCCTGTGAAACGGAGGTTGCAGATAAAACAGCGTTTATTGGCGGAATCCACACATTTTAAGCGCGAGACCTTGCTTAAACATGGCGAAAGTGCCAAAAACAGTCGAATTGTCGTGACAAATGTGTTCATTATTGATGGAGACACCGACCTGTCAATCAAATAGTGTTTGATGATGTATGTGCGCATCCTGCTGAGGGACATCCAACAGACATCCTTGTATTCCATGTTAAGGTGGAACACGACAATGCTGATGGTTTGTTTTTAAAAACATTGCCTATTTAGTAGTAATCGCATCCTGGTAATGCAGTTATCAATACCAATATATATTAGCCTTCTATATTAGGTTCACTTTTGTAATGTCACAATTAATCAGTGTTTTACATGTTTGCTAGATTTTCTATTGTAATCATAATTATGCTACCTGTAATTGTTAAATTATTATTGCTGCTATATTATCTAAACAGCATTTGGGTATTATTTTAGGAATCTATGCAGCAAAAAAGACCAAATTTCAAATCCTGGCCATAGGATGTGTAAAGCCCAGTTGTGGTGTTTAATTTTTAATAAAATAAATCTATTAACTTATACATTGTAGTTGTGGTGCTTTATAATTTTTGGATGAGTGCGCCTAAATTTTTGCTGGTGCTCCTAACTCTTTAAAGTTGGGAGCACCAGTGCTACCAAATAAAAAAGTTAATTTTGACCCCTGTGTTAGATTTTTATACATTTTTTTTGTGTGTAATATTACCTGTCGATATGATTTGCAGAATCGTGGTAAAACGTTTTATGAGTTTTCAGCAGTTGTTATTGGTGTAGGGCTGCTTGATTATAGGCAAATAATAATAATCACGATTATTTTGGTAAAAATCATAATCACAATTATTTAACACGATTACCCTGTGACTTAAAAAGATGCATTAAGTAAACCTTTTTTACTAAGTAAGTGTTGCAAAAAGCTACAAAGCAGTGGCGCCTTCAAAATTACAAACACATCGGTCCAGCAGCACGCAGTTTATATTTTAATAAAGCGGTAATTGTTTTACCTCAATTATCTTGTTTTTGTAGTTCTTTGAATCAAAAATTGCAACTGGAAATCAAAAATGATAAATTGCACAGCTCTATATCTGAAAATAACAAACCTGCAAATGTTGTGACTAGAATCAAGCATTCCAATGACCCGTGTAATAACTGATATTAACAAATACAATCTTGTTGTAAAGCATTGCCTTTATTTGGACAAAATGCACAGTAGAGATGTTCATAAACATGAAAACTCAGTATGTCCCCTACAAGCCATGTAAAGCCCGGTGCACACTGTGAGATTTCAGCCACGATTTAGCTGTCTGGGACAAATTTTGAAATCCTACAAAATTTCTGGAATCCCAGGCTAAAATCTGCCATCTTTGATCGCTAGTTTGACATGTTCACAGACAGCCGATTAATGACCGTTGCGATCGAAATTATCTTCTGACAAAATTCTGTCAGTGTCAGAAATTTTGAGACACAATCCGGCTCTGTTAGCCTGGTTAGCCAGACCTACATCAAGATGTAAGGTCTGGCAACTCTTCACACAAACGGCTCAATGCAAGGGGCGGGATATAAGGTTGTCCCTCAAAATGCCTCTGCACGCAATAGGATAGCGCTATGACCAATCAGAGCAACGAAGAACGAAGTTTTCAAGTAGGAACCGTCGCAGCTCTGTCGTCATCATGTTAAGCCCGCCCCACAGACGCTACACACGATGTGATTGGCCTGACCAAATTTTGGTTTTTGGAGCTGTTAAGTGTATTGTGAGTGCCTAGACTAAACCCTGGCAGCAAATATATTTTGCGGCCGCTAGGGTGCGTCTAGATTTCTAGGCTACGGCTCTGTGACATCTCCCTACGACAACCGGCAGCTCAAGAACCAATAGAAGCACAGAACCCGATGACGCAATTAGTGCAGCGACAACAACAAATCAACGCAGACAAATGTCAAAAAGAGCCAGGTAGACTGTACAGCAGGAGGAGAAACTTGTGAAGTAGATAAAGAGTGTTTGTACAACGTGTCATCGCCACTGTACCATGATAGAATAAAAATGAAGCAGCCTGGAGAGAAATCACGCTGGAAATTCAAATGCCAGGTACTCGTCTCCTTTGTCTTTTCTTCTTTTTATGCTCAAGACAAGTCATGATTAAAATGAACGCTAGATGTTGTTTCGGTTTGCTAGCCTTCGCTTCAGCTTGTGTTTTCCCAGCCGTCGTCGATCGATGAAGTAAAACTGTTCATGTGATCATGCTAGGTTTGTATTTAGCTTTTGGTGGTGTGTGTAGTGTAAATTTTAGCGGCATCTAAGTGGTGAGATTGTGATACTGCAACTAACAGCTCACCCCTCAATTCTAAAACGCATGTGGTAGCCGCCACAGGACAAACATGTTGTCGTCTGACACAACGTAGGGATAAAACTCTATAGAGCAGTTTGTCCGTTTAGGGCTACTGTAGATACATGACAGCGACTATGAAAGGGAGATAAAATTGGCTCATTCTAAGGTATTACAAATATAACAGTTCATTATGTTAGGTCTTTATACACCACTGATAATTTAGTTATGTAGATAATATTGCATTTCTGTCAAGAGATCTTACTGTATGTTACGTAATACACCTTTAAGCAGTGTTTCAAAAAGCATTTCAGCACAAAATTGTGGACTGAGCAGTGTGAAACTAGAATGGGTGTAGTGAATAATCAAGGAACAGTACATATCGTAAATGTACAGCTTAGTGAGCCACACCCTGTAACTGCTTATGGCTCCCGCTTCCCTTTATTCTTCTCAGTACCCACCCCCCTCCCCCCTTCATTCTACTCATACTATAGGAAAACACTGAAGGGGCCCCGGGATTGAGATTTGCCTGAGGAGGCTGATCCTTAGCAGGTGGTTTAAACCTAACTAAAGGAATGTGTTTGTCTGGGGTAAAGCAAAAACTATATGTGCCCTGTCTGTGAAAACCCAGCTAAAATCATTTCTTGTGATTTATTGTTTTCTACATAAAATCATCTTATACATATATGTATGATGTGAATATATATATGATGTGAAAAAGGCTATGAATTAAAATTAAGCAGCAAAAGCAGGCACTGGAAAGTTCAGTGAACTTCCATTAATCGATTAAGAGACACTAGTCTTCAATAAATCATCATACGCGATCACAAACAATCAAAATGCTCTTAGAAATGTTTATCAGTGTGTAACATTGCTTGAAAACAAGGCTTGATTATTTTACACTTAACTTAAATGTAACATATATTGAAATGCATCATAACATACACTGTAAAATGCTGTAATTATGCAGCTGGTTGCCAGTAACTTACTGTAGAAGATAAAGACTGAAAATGTTTCATGTTCATTTAACTTTGAACAAACTGTTGCCAGTAAATAACATAAATGTAAAATCTACAGTAAAGTTACTGGCAGCTAGTTGCCAGTAATTCCCAGTAATACTGTAATTTATACAGAATTTTTTTACAGTATATGTCTCCAGACGCCAATACAAGTTTTGCAATATGCTCAAAAGTCAATCCATTTTCTAAAATGAATACAACAATAACTATATACTGTGGATGAAGAAACAGAGATCAAAGACAATCGCAAAACATTTAGCTTTACTGTTTCAAATTAATGTTGTGTCCATTTACACAAGAATACGGTCGGTGCCCTGGCTTTTAAATGCTAAACAAGGTTTTCATTGTCCCTGGACAGCTGCCTTTTCCGGAAAACAAACTGGAATGAGGGGGTTGGGGAGGCGGTCTGAAGAATCACACGTCCCACTTCAGAACCAGCTGCTATAGCCGACCGCTAATGCAGCCTCCTCAGATCAGATGCCAAGTCACGCACATGTGGCACGCTCGTAAATGAGACAGGCCGTGAAATATATCTTTATGTGCAACAGAAAACAGAACAGCACGTGTGCAACTGACGTACTGAACGTAGTGAACTGACCGAAGTGACCTGACATAACTTAGTTGGAAATGAAATGTAAAAATATTAAGTGCGTCCCATTTTCCATACTTCTGCAGTTCTTTAAGCCAAGTATTGAGTTTACATTGGTAAATTCAACTAGTTGTAGTATACAACGAATGATGTAGTTCATCAATCGAAAGTCTAAAATGTTGGACACAGTATCATTTCCCATATAGCAAAGGGAAAGTGGATAACCATTTACATTCACATCTAAAACTGTGAGGAAAATGCGACCATGGCTCTTTCTTCCTTCTTTCCTTGCGCTCCCGTAGCATCTGCCATTTACTAAGCAACCATCAGCCACACTTTCCATAGATACAGTTATGCGTCTCAATGCATTGTTTCTTCTTTTTGTGTTAAAATGGTGACAGATCGTACAGCGCTGGATTTTCCTGTACAGCTATGATCAGCTGTTCCTGCATCTTGAGTTGATCTGGATTGATACAATGTTTACATGATACAATGTTGCTAGGTAAACGCTGCAGATGATTGGCTGGTTCCTGTCACATGACCTGCAGTGCAGATGTGGCATTCTATAAAGTTTAAATAATTTCAACTTACTGCGGCGCTGATGCACCTTGAAAAATAAGCCTGTCGCACCGCATGTGCATCGTGACTGTGCTGCTATCTATTTGAACGTGCTTGCCGTGCGTCTATATTTAATTAAACAAACTTGCGCATGCAAAAAAGCAGAATGTGAACGGCTCCTTATACTGGCAACATATGCTGTTCACAATGCCTCTGTGCATAAAGATATCTTAAAAGATCTCCATTTGATATGACACTGCCCTTCGAAAATAACACTTCATGGTTCATACCGTATAGAGTAAATACACAGAATATAGTACATAATTTACAACAATTTTACATAACTGTCTAGAAATGCATGTGAAGTATTCTGAAGCCTCGTTCAGACCGCCAGCAACTTTCTTGCATTATTTCAACGTCTATATTAATGAGGTTGATAGGAGGCAGGCGTACCTAATTTTGGTTGTCATAAACAAACAAGTACAGTCCACTGCAATAACTGACGAGAGACGGATAAAGTGAGCGCCATTGCTTCACTGTCATTGGCATTCGCTCCTAAAAGTCGCTAATGACTTGCATAAAGTTAAACTTTTCCGAACTTTGTCACGTCGCTTGACAAGTCCACTTCCTGTCGGCAACGGTCCCTTTCACTTGTGTCGCCGGAAGTCACCAAGCCTTGATTGAAATGAGATTGTGTTGCTCTGCCACTGCTAGTCGCTGGCGGTCTGAATTGAGCTTGAGTGTTTGTGTAAATTTATTTATTTATTATATTATGTAGCTGTAAGATATAACACAGTAAGTTGGTCAAAACCTACCTTGAACTATAATTTAGAGTTATGTTTTAAAGTTTTGCCACATCTATCTTTCTAAAGAGCATACCTACAACCATAGCTAAAATCTAAGCCACTGGTACAATCTTCCAAAATGTATTGTCATTTGGTTTCAGTACATCTGTCCAAACAGAAACCTTGTGAAAAACCTGTTGGGGCACGTCTGCTAAGATTGACACCAAATGTATGACGACATCAGTGCTGGCATGTGGCTTCTGGCGTGTCTTAAGACACACAAAGATCTCTGTTGAATGAAATCCACTATAATACCTGTTACTAGGTGGACACTGTGATGCACACACAGTGATTTTCTGAGATGACAGGATGTCTACTTAAGCAAAGAAATCTAACGTGTTACAGCCTGCATATCTCTAATGTATCGTTTAAACTCAGCATTTTCTCTCTTTGCCTTTGAGCACTTTGTAAAATGGTCCTATGGGAGCCTGGTATTTCTTGAGCTTTCCTGGTAAAATCAACAGAATTTACCTAGAAGGCATTCAATCTGTATAAATATCCTGCTCACCAATTCATATTTTCAAAAATTAATTCAACTGAATGCAGGATGAGTTCCTTAGTGAAAAACAGTGTTAATAATGTAACAGGAACATTAGGGAAAATGCTGTACATTCCTTATTCAAGTAAAATTACTGTGAAATGTTGGGTTGGTTGGGTGCGTATCGTCTATATTGTATTAATTCAATTTCCACTGATTCTGCTTATTGGTTCAGATTATTATTGTTTCACAGTTTCAATTTCAATGTGGTAAAAAATAAGTCAATATTTAAATACCAAACTATGGTTATTTAGCCTACTTACTGCCGAGTCGACTGTTATGCAAAATAATGCATCTATACGCAGTGTTTTACAAGAAAATAAAAGGTAAATACTCAAAAAGATTTATTACAATTTGTATACAAAGTTTAATTACAAATATCGTGATAAAACTATTGTTACTATAGACGCTTTCAGCAGTAACAACATAAACAAGCAGCTTTCGTGGTCAACACGTAACTTCCAGTAAACCCCGCTAAGAATAAATAACAACAAAGTACTTTAAACTAGGGATGCACCGATAGGATTTTTTTGGGCCGATACCGATTTAAACAGACAACTTCTGGCCGATACCGATACCAATATTAAATACTTGTATACAATACTATACAGTTGGTCTATTTGCTAGTTTATTTCTGCATCAAATTATTTTTACTGAACATGGATTTGATCTAATTAACATTCAACTGACCAACATAATAAGAAAGACACAAATTAAGCTTAAACAAATATAATAAGACAACATGACAACCTTCAAAGGTGGTTTTTGCTATTCAGCATTTATTTTATTAACAACATTAACTCGTTTTTTTTACATATAATGGATTTCTTTATGCAGTTAATTAATAGGCCGATACCGATAGTTTTTCTCGTGCTATTGCAGATATGCCGATGGTTTCAAATTCATCAAAAATCGGCCGATAAATATCGGCGGCCGATACATCGGTGCATCACTACTTTAAACGTAGTTTATTTTGCTTGTTATATAAATAAACAACACGTAGATTACCTAGGAAAGAAAACATTTGTTATTTTCGATGAGGTATTTTTTCAAGAGTTCAGTTTAGCAACTAGTCAGACCATTAAAAAACTGAAACCGAAGTCAAGTTTGAACCAGACACGTAATCGCATCACTGCACGTGCGTCCGATGAAATGGTCTGTAGGAAGATAATTATACATTCATGTGCTTTTACAGCAAATACTAAAGTTAAAGTATGTTTACTATAGTATAAAAATGCTTTAACGTTTTTAACTCAAATTATATATATTAGCTGGTAAACACAGAGGTCACTACGTGAGATAAAAAAAATTATGCAAATACTTTTATACTTTGAGTAAACTGTTGAGGTCAGGTGAATAACAGGCCTTGGCTATCTTAAATGTGTATGTAGGAATTGATATTTTAGTTTTATAGTAGATTAAATCTTCCTGAACGTAAGGATCCTATTCCAGAATTGATTTTTGATTCCCAACCCTAGTGACTTCTCAGAGTAATTTGTTGCTTTCAAAAATATAACAGCAAGACCAATATGATAAATACACCAACATTTAATAAACAGCAACATTTATTTATATTAATTCATTAGAATGAATCCTTCCACATAGTAATAAAGTTAATTAGCTGAACCGTATGCTTATACAGTTATTACTAAACAACTAAATTACTAACTAATGTGCAGTCACAGGTGTGCATTTGTCAGTTATTAAATACCGGTACAACTTTACAGTGCCTGTCATGAGATTAAATTCATGAGACTAAATTGATGAACTGAACATTGCTCTTTAGACAATTCACTCAAGCATTGCATAACTACACTTATTCATTTGCGACATTTGCACTGTAAAAACCTTTCCTCTATCGCACAGTCCGGTAGCGCTATGACTGTAAGACACAGTAACTTCCTGTTGATGGTTAAAGAGATTGAGAGACCAGATCTATTGTGTGATGTATAGAACAAAGGCAAGCTAATCATACAATCAATCTCTGAGTTCTCTGAATAAATGCTATGTCGTCAAAAGGAAATGCCGTGAACTTCCTAAAGCACACTGTCAGTCACTGTTTTACTCCCCATAAGGAACAAAGAGCTAATATTAGATCCAGCATTTTGTGAGAAGAACACAACAATTGGACTACAGTTTAATAATAGTTAATAACAGGACTTTCTATAAACTTTCTATTATACAAATTATTAGACACCGTGTTTGATAAATGCAACATGGAAATGAAGTACGCAATAAAGGCAAAATGTAATATTAAAGTAGTTCACCCCAAAATAAAAATCTACTTAACTGCTTGAATCATCAAAAGGAAACGTTTGGCATGCCGTCCAATGGTCACTTTTCGAAACAACGAAACTTGTTTTTCACTCACATAGTGACAGGGCTGTTGAATATAAAAGTTTTGCGATGCATCGCGATGCTACGATTACTGCATCAATGCATAAAAACTAAAAATCAATTATAAAAAAAACTGTGTTCGACAACATCTCTCTTCCGCGTGCACATTTCTCTCTCACTCTTGTGCACGTCTCTCTCTCCCGAATGACTCTCTTTCGCACACGTCTCTCACGTCTTTCTTTCTCTCGTACAAAAAATGCTATTTTTGTGTTTCATTTAAGTAAATAATGGTGCTGGAACAACATAAGGGTGAATAATTAAAATTCTAATCCTGCATATTCTTCCAAGTGTGGCAATTCAGTTTAGGTTCATTTACCTCTGTAGTCATTAATGGTTTTATTTAATTATTCACACATAAGGGTGAATAATTAAAATTCTAATCCTGCATATTCTTCCAAGTGTGGCAATTCAGTTTAGGTTCATTTACCTCTGTAGTCATTAATGGTTTTATTAGGGATGCTCCGATCAATTGGCCACAGATCGGTATTGGTCGATCATCGGATTAAATGACTCAGTACTACTAACTAAAATCAGCTGATCTCACAAACCGATCTTTTATTTTATTTTTACAATGGTAGAGCTTTTAAATAATGGTGAATTTAAACAACAAAGTGCAAGCATTTTTACAACCAGTGCCCGGTTGCATGAAACTCCTTAAGTGAGGGTTTCCCCGAGGGAGAAAAAATCCCTGAGGTAAGGGATTTATTTAAGAGCGTTGCAACAAAGGTCTTAACTGTCACCCTTACCTAGTGTTTATATTAAGTATTTTACGGTAGTCTCTGCCAAATCACGGCAGTGGAGAAGCGATTGCTATAGTTACAAAATCTCACAGCGTAAACAAATCAACGCACGCAGCTCAACAGACAGCGAATTTGTGTACAATGAAACATTGCAAATAACAGACTTTAAAGTGCCGTATGTATAAAACCTCAAAGTAATTCAAACTTGAAGCACTTTAGATTGACTGACAATTAAAACACTATTTTCCCAATAAATGCACAATACTTTTCTCAAAGGGATTATTTTGATCGTTAGAAATGCGCGTTGGTACTTCATTTTCTTAAATAACCATAAATCAGCCATTGCGTGTAATGTTAAGGGACCTGTTATAGTCCTTTAAGTTTTTAAGGGAAAATGGGACTTTGTAGAAACGCAAAACAGAACTTAAGTAGCATTTAAGGTTAAATACTTATTGACAGCCTTATCTGGTTCCCTAATGGCGCTTTTCCATTGCATAGTACCCCACGGTTTAGTTTAGTTTGGGTCGGGTCAGCTCACCTCACTTTGACGTGGTTAGCTTTTCCATCGAGTTTGGTATAACTTCGCAGTGGGAGGGATTATAGGCGTGTCGTTATATTTGTGCTGC
The DNA here is from genome assembly GCA_025389145.1 of Misgurnus mizolepis. Lineage (NCBI taxonomy): Eukaryota > Metazoa > Chordata > Actinopteri > Cypriniformes > Cobitidae > Misgurnus > Misgurnus mizolepis. The sequence goes on along the minus strand of JAIFKI010000014.1, from coordinate 21,891,041 downwards.
CTACTGCTGTGACATCATAAAAGTGAGAGCATCTTTGTACATTCCAATACATTTATTTATTTCTCACTGTGCCACAAAATTAAAATTGGCCACCACAAATAGATGTTTGCACATCGCGTTTATCACTATCTCTATATCACATGACAGTTTCTGTTCAAACACCCGTGGCGTCAGCTGACGGCGCTCCGCTGAGCCTCATTGAAGTTGCATTTAAGCATATAATGCTGACGTGCTCATAGCGAATGTGCCGCCATAAACTGCAAGTTTGGAAAAAATAGGTATGGTGTCCTTGATTCTCAACCTGTGGATGTTTATCATCGCTAAAAAGGAGTTTGGGAACTTAGCAGAGCACAAATGACAACATGTTTGCTCGAGACAGCGCAAGCTAGCACTAAGGTAAAGCTAATCTTTTACATTATAGTGATGACACTGGTAGTGACGATTCTTTCAGATCAATCAGTGATCTAATGTGTTTTCGCGTCACGTTGGAACCCCAACCGAGGTGGTACGAAAAAAAGTATTGGGTACTACGTACTGCACCTAATGGAAAAGCTCCCAAAAGTAAGCTGACCCGACCCAAACCAAACTGTGGGGTACTATGCAATGGAAAAGTGCCATAAGTGAACACTTAAGGGTTTTTCTTGCAACCCATTTTTTATTAAGGGTAACATTAACCTTATATTTAAGGGATTTCTTAGCTTAAGGACTTTCATGCAACCGGGCACAGAGGCTCATGTGCGACCTCTCTCTGCCTTACAGCGATATCATTAAAACTATGCCAGTCCTAACATATATATATATATTGTGGACATCATGCCAAAAGTTTATTATTTGCATGCGTTTTAAAGGTTCAACAGGGTAAACTTCAGCACGAGTACACAGCAAAGATCTCTTTCACGTCTTAAAGTTACAGTAACTTATACAACTGCCAATGCTATTAAAGAGAAACTCACTCTCTGTTTATGACTGATGAACTGTTGTACTTTATAAGAATCACTGTGTGTATTTAATTCATACAGTGAAGACTGTGAAGTGTTTTATTTTTTATTACTTTTAACATTCATTACTTTTCAAAGTCATATTAAAATGCACTTTGTGGTATGAATTTGTTGTGCTTATTTATTTGATTCTCTATTAATACAATAATAAACCTAATTACTGCAAATAATACAACAAAGGAAACATCTGTGGTATTAATTTATCTGAAAAAAGGTTAACAGTGAAGGTTACAAAATAGCTTACATCACAGTATGAAGAATTGGTACTTGGTATCGACTGCAAAAATACTAATCGGAGCATCCCTTCTTTTGATCAAATAAACCAATGTCCGACATAGAAGAGTTATAACTTTCAGTTTCATAATGGCCGGAGCTAAAGAGAGCCCATCAGTCACTAAGCGAAATGCTACTTGTGATTGCAAAGGAAGGAATGATTGTAGCCTACATATGCAAAGATACAAGGAGTTGTGCTGAGAGTGCAGAAAAGCTTCCACACATCCACAGAAGCTGACAGAAGCAGATGATAATGGAGTGGGGTGAAAGGTGACACCCGCCTAACAAAATCCACAGAAAGAGAGAAAGAGAGAGAGAGAGACTTTTACACAGCTATGGGATGGGGCCGCGGGGAAGAAAAAATCAACTCAGGTTATTGATCTGCACAAAACTGATCAATTGAGTGACATCAACAATAGAGAACAGAATTTGTGATACAAAACAGATGATGTGTGGCTCGTTTTCATGGAGTGAATAAAATGAAAGTGTTGTCTGTGTAATAATAACATCCTTTAAGAATAAATCTATATGGACAAAATGTTTTTTTTTTTGTATTACTATTGAAAAGGAAGAAGAAAAAATGCATCAGTCTGAAAACAGATGCCACAGCTATTGCCTCGTCAGCAACATCCATCAAATAAAGGTTGCAATGTCTTCTGAGGTAAACTAAATTTATCATTTTACACTTTTCCAGCTTGGGTCAATCTGTTCCGTTTAACGCACTGTTAACCACAAACTTGATGCAATGAATGAGGGAACGTCCAGTACGTCCTGTACGTGGACGTAATGTATTGTTTGTACCGTTTGTTTGAAACACACGTACAAATAAAACGTTCCCACATTATGAATGTGAAAAAGAGTGAGAATTGTTTAAGGGTGAAACTCGAGCAAGTGTGCGTTGCGTCTGCCACGTGCCCATTCGCGATTGAAAGGATGTAGCATTTTGGTGTAAAACTAAACACACCCTACCCTTCTACCATACATAATCATTGACAACTCGCATGACAGTGTTTCAAACTGAGTTTACAGTGACCTAAAAAACAAATAGTCCTTTATCCTGACTGTATGCAAAAGCTCTCTATAAATTGCGTAATGTCCTGCAAGCTAACACTTGCTTTAGTGACATGGCAATGTTAAATGATAAAGTCATACTTTTATATACATGTGTCGTGATATATGGCATGGACATCACATATTGAGGTTTTTATCTCAGGACTGATTCAGCACATTAAGTTTCATGCAGGATAATAAACCACAAATAAACGAACTTATCCAACTTAGTACCTGGTATTACAATGTATTTCAATGGCAATGGTCTAGTATAGGTTAAGTGGTGGGGAAAATAACACTGACCGATTTAAAATGGGAGCACGTCATTCACCCAAAGGTGACACTTGAAGGCAGTCAAATCACAGCTCATATAACTTATCTGACCGGGTCTGTGCGCCGTACTTGATTATTAAACCACCAGGTCGACGGCTCAATTGCACAAAACAAACTAATTGACACGTTTCCCGTTGTCTGAAAACCATACTTACTGCTGACTTTCATGCTGCCAAATGCCGACGGCTGCGGTACTGGCTTGCAGCTTTCCGCGAAGGAGGTGGTTCTAGGCCGACCGGACATTTTCAATCCAATATCCCACGCGTCTCTCTGAGTAAAATAGGTATGTTTTTCTTGTGAACGAATCCGTTTCGACTTGCAGGGACTTGGTTATCCCCCACTGAAATAATGAGGAAAATAGGCGAATTCAACTTGACTATCCGGGGATCCTTCTCGGTCGTTTTCTTCAGTGAGCTCTCAACCTCCTGTCCACCGACAGTCTTGCTTTCAGATCATTTCTCCTGATCGTTTTTCTATTGCTATTCAATTCTGTTATATTAGCGACGAAGCATCAAATAAATCTGGTCAGTCTTCTCATGAAATTGGCCTGTGCCCAGTTTCCAAAACCCACAAATCCTCGTCTCTTTCTGGCTAGAAGAGATTTACACAAAGAACACAGTCGGTGTCTAATATAGCCTCAAACCGCGTAGAAATCACAATGATGAACCATGCAGTATTCTTCATATATTGAGGTGGAGACTCAACGATCCAGTAGCACCAGCCATGGCGGCTTCCTTGCTCTAACCAACGATACGAATGAGAATTTTCCAATTGCCCAATTTCAAGACTGATATCCTCGGCCGCTCCGACCCACTTAACTCCATGCAAGAGGATCGGGAAATAAGAAATCCGAAATACACGCGGGTGTTAAAGCGACTAGACAAACGCGTTGTTCCGACTGGAAAAGACGATCAGAATTCCCACGGTAATTCAGAAATTTCCTTTTATATTTCTTCTCCGTCGGTCCGAGCTCGTTCTCTTTGTCACTGCGACCGACGAACGCAAACTGCGTTACTTACGCAACAGCGACTTGCTGCTGAATGTGAGCACGGAGGGGTTACGTCAAATCGTGGCATCGTGAATCGGAAAATGTGAACCCGCAGAAAGGCCTGGGGAGGTCGGAGCTAGCCAATCCAGTGCCTTTTCATACAGATGGGCGTGGTAACGGGCAGTCCTGCAGCCAATAGAATTGGCGTAACTGCAGAACACATGGTGCAGTTTGCCAATCTGTCAGTTTTCCGCAGCCACGGAAGAAGGGCGGAAGTTGACAGTGGGCGAGTTCGTTAAAAGATTGATCGTTTAACTATCCAGTAAGCGTCACTGGGGAAAGACCATCACCCAATCATGATGCAGTATCAAATGCAAACGTAACCAACTGTGCTGTTGCTAGTCAGGTGAGCTCCTGTGATCGATTCAGCAACCTGAAGGTTTGCAGCTGGTGTCTACGCAGTACTCACACAGTACATTAATTTACAAACCACTCAAATTTTGATTATAACTATAGTTTGATTATAATTATGTAATTACATCGTCGTTAAGGTGTAATGAGTCATTCTTTTAAGTTTCTATCTTTGGAAACTCTGGGACTTTCTAAAAATCTATAGATTTGTGTGTAGGAAGTATTTCTATAAAACCAGCCTTTTAGAAATGCCATTGTAAAACTAAAGCACATAAACGACTGAGACTTTTTTTATTAACATAGTGACAATGGGTTAGATGAGTGTTAGATAAATATCTAACAAGATATACAAGCAAGAAATTAGCTTTTTCTTTAGGTATGAGGATATAGGTTTAATTTTTTTTAACCATTTCTTTGGAAATTTTGTGCTCATTTCTGTAGTTGAAGCAAACAGGACATGTTTAAGACGGAAACGGGTAAAACCACAAAATGTTTATACGATATTGCTCACACTTTTGTTTATAATTTTTGTGCTGTTGTTTTACAACGACAGTCACTTCCCTAACATACCTAATAAAAAATTAACAATGGTTTAATTTAGTGCTGGGGAAAAATTAATCCCGATTAATCGCATACAAAATAAAAGTGCTTTTTTGGCATAATATATGAGTGTGTGCTGTGTGTAATTATTATGTATATATAAATACACACACATTCATGTATGTATTTAAGAAACATTTACATGTGTATATATATTTATTTATATTTTTATATATTCTATATTAACAATATAAATGGATATATAAATAAAAATGTTCTGAAATGTATATATGTATGTGTGTGTGTGTGTGTGTGTGTGTGTGTGTGTGTGTGTGTGTGTGCGTGCGTGCGTGCGTGCGTGCGTGCGTGTGTGTGTGTTTAAATATACATAATAATCACACATAGTACAGACACATATATTAGGCAAAAATGCACTTTTATTTTGTATGCGATTAATCGCCATTAATCTTTTCCCAGCACTAGTTTAATAACAAATGAAACTAAATAAACATAGTTACTATGTCAAACATTGCTCACTAACTATGGTTAGTTTGTAACATTTTAAGTAGAGAAAAAAAAACAGAAGAAACACCTGAAATATTTATTTCTTTTTTTTTTTATGAACATGACAAAATAAATTATTCTAAACCAAAGGAATGTATATATTTCAAATGAACCTTTATGTTCACTTATTATTATTGTGACAAAAGTAACTGATTTGATTTCCAACTTTAAAAATTGTTAGTTTGTCATTTTTTCAAAGATATTACATGAAAAATTGTGTGTGTGGGCGTACGTCCTTACTATGAATCACACAACCTTCTTTGAAAGATTTGTCCAGACATTAAGTATTTAAGTGAAAAAACAAGCTTGTTAAGTATGCAATGCATACTCAAAATGTGACCTCTGCATTTAACCCTTTTCAGTGAGTAGTGAACACACATACACACAAGGAGCAGTAGGTAGGCTACCTATCCCAGCACCAGGGGAGCATTTAGAGTTAAGGTGCCTTACTCAAGAGCACCACAGTCGCAACCTGCTGGAACTGAGACTCGAACCGAAAACTCTCGTGTTACAAGCCGACTCTCTAACCACAAGGCTACGACTGCCTATTTGCACATGTACATACTGTATGTGAAACACACTTAAGTAATCATTGTGAAAGTGCATTGAGTTCACACACAACACGTGGCTGCTACTGTCTGTGATCAATCTCAATGAGAGTTATTGTTGTCTTAAAAGCAATAACTGATTAAGCTTTTCCTGACAGCTCATGGGGCTTATGGGATAGCAAAGTGTACACACTACAGAATCTCAGCAGATTCAGTCCTTTATATCATTCAAGCCTGCATCCAGAACTTTGTGTTCATATATACTAAAGCAGCAAGGTATTCAGAGATGATGAACATTAACCGTATGGTGGAAATGTTGTGGCTGAAAATGTTTGCAGTTTCCTGTAATGGGCTTACATAACATGTTACAGTAAATAATTACTTGTTTACATCATGTGGGGCGGAAACCCTGGCGGATTTGCCCTATACTGGGAACATTATTTTGATTTACTGTAGATCTACTGTGCATGTTTCATGTGTAACTAATGTACTCCACACAATGTTTTACAGAGTATGCATCTTTTCTATTCCTTTTTTTATATCATTTTAAAAGTGCAGCTTGTTGCTTCAAGTGCATTTTAAAAATTGTGATGTTTTGACAAAGAGACCTACATCTACAGTGGAAGAAGTGATGTCTAAGTAATGCAGGTTTTCTTTTCTGTTTTCTTCAACCACAGACTTCCTTGGGCAAAAGTATGCGTATGCATGTGTTTGTGCATGTGTTTACAGTAACAGTGAAAAGATTAGCAGACAAATCACATCAGGTTTAAAGTCTAAAATCAATCTTTTCATTTCAGTATGTCATCTGTTAGACCATCATTATCAGGTGTTTGTGTGTAGATGCTGACTGGTTAGTAAGAGTTATTCAAAAACAAAATCTTTCTAGGAATTGAGAGAACATGTTTACAAAATGGACACAGATATAAACACACACACGTACACAAATGCAATATATGCATATATAAAGGGTTAAATTAAATAAATAAGGATATAAACAAGCACATAACCATAGTGGAAACAACACTTTCTACAATATAACCTAAAACACATCAAAAACTAAAAATAAATATACACACAGTAATATTTAAAAAAAGACTTATATTCAAATCAACATTCATAACATATCTTGTCAACACTTGTAATGTGGTATTTAGCAAAAAAGATATTTTTAAGATTCCAAGAAAACATTTTTTTAACAACAAAATACTAAAGATGGTCTTGTTAGTGGCTTACTCAGACAACTTGTCATTTTCATTCAGTTACGCTGTAAGAAAGATCACAATGTTATTCATTTATGACCCAGTGCATTATGGGTAAGAACAATTTACTCAGAGCCAAACATAATGTGGTGGAACATAACACCACATAGGAAGGATCTTATACATAATGACTGAGCCACATTATGGGTAGGATAAAGTAGTTGTACTGTAGTTGTGGAGTATAGTTGCAGCTTATTTCTATGTGCAAAGTGGCAAGATTATTCAAAAATATTCCATGTCTTTCAAAATGTTCACATTGTGCATTGTTGTTGTTTACAAAAATGAATCAAAAACAAATGATTACAAGATACAAAATATTTTGTTTAAAAACAAACATAAAATGGTAGAAATGTAATCATATAATTACTTAGGGTTTGTAATTTGGAAAATAATTTATTAAAAATTTTAATAAATAGTTTGATTTGTGGTGTAACATCAAGTAAAAAGTAATTAAATATTTTCAGAATGCCTTGAATACATATGAGTGTAGCCTACTTAATCCAAAATAATTACCAAAAATATTTTTACAATATTATTCCAACAATATTATTCCTTCAATAAATCCTATTCCATCTGACATTTCAAATAATATTTGTTCTTGTTTTTTTTCTTGCGTTAATTATTAATTGAAACAAAACTGCTTCTGTACAGTTAATTTTATAAATAATAATATAAAAAAAGGTTATGCCTAACCACTTCAAGTTTTCCTTAATTTTATTGAGCCTAAGCCTTGCAATGTTTTATTACAATCTATGAAAATTCACACCACATGAACATTTTATACCAAAATTATTTTTAAATTAAACTCCTATTCCAAAGAAAAAAGTACTGACTATTTACTTACTGTGTGTTTTGTCGTGTCATATATAAAGACCAGTCGTGAAACATGTGAGCACCAATAAAATTTTACATGCCGCCATATTTAAAGCTAGAGCTGTTATTGTTTGTTTACATCACATACACATTGTAACCATCGCAAAAAATCTCAAAATTTGAATAGTTTTTTTTTAATCACAAACATATCGTATCGCTTCAGAAGACATTTATTAACCCTCTGGAGTCTTATGGATTACTTTCACAATGAATGGATGTGCTTTTTGGAGCTTTGAAGCATTGGCCAATGCCATTAAAAACCATGCAGGGAAGCTTTAATATAACTCCAAATGTAAACATCTTGGATGACATGGTGTGAGTAACTAATCAGTACATTTGTATTTTAGGGTAAAGTTATCCTTAAGTTACTGTATGAAAAATTTTCAATCGCATATTAAAATTGCCATTCACAGCGGACGTCACACATTTGTGTGATATGAGAACAAGCAGTGATGTCGCCACCTGCTGACAAAGGCAAACAAAGTTTAAAACACACAACAACATGAAGAAAACAAACAACAACAATCTTGTATCGGACTTCCACACTTTTCTTTGATAATTACACAGTATTTGTATTGCCACATACCATCTGCACAGTTCCAAAAATTGGGCTGCAGACAAAACGGGTGTGCAGAGAACCGCGTAGCCTTCTAATGAGGGTGGTGCCCAACCCTGACTTTGGGTCTTCATTAGACAAAGGTTGGTTTAAGGTCCACCTTAAAGTTTACTACAGGGTGTGCTGAGCGGTACAGCTCCCCCTCCTCACTGTCAGAGCTGGTAAGGCTGTCTGTAGAGTCATAGGGGTGATGCAGACAGCCCCTACAGTAGGGCCGGTGGTAGTAACAATAGTCCTCTGAGCTGCTAGAGTCTGAGTCCGAGTAGTCGTATGGCTTCTCTGATCTTTCTTTCAGACCAGCCGAGGCAGGCCGAGGAACCTGTCCTGTGTAAGGAGTACTGGAACATTTGCAAGAAGAAGATTCCCAGTCTTCCTGTCTTGAACCTCTCCTGCTGGTTAGGATATCAGTGCCACAACTAGTTCCTGTGTTTGTCTGCCTATTATCCTCAAGGCATAAGTCTTGTCCTTGAGGTCGTCTTGTTCTTTGGCTGGTAGGGTTTATTTTGTGGTAGTGGTCTTCTCTAAACCTTTCATGGTCTTGAAGTGCTGATGCTTTTCTGCATCCTGGAGGTACAGAGCCAGGAAAATAATAAGGAGGAGGTCCTCCCCTAGAGGAGTAAAAGGGAGGCCTACGTTTCCGCATGAGATAAGGTGAGATGGTGGGGAAGACGAACTGTAGAGGTGATTGAGTCAAGAGAGGAGAGAGAGCTGTGCCGAGTTCCTCATGATCGGGACTGATGCAACGCCTCCGCACTCGGTCAGGTGATCTGACAGAGCTGCGTACAGCATCTACACTCAGGTCCTGTAAGATCTCCACCAGCTGCTCATTGCTTACAACCACGGTGGTATGCTCCTTGGAGGCTGTGGTATCAACCTCAGACTTTTCCAAAGTCTCTGTATCGTCTTCAGAGCTATCTGAGATACATCTAGAGTTTCTGATAATATTCAGGACTGGAACTGGCTCATCTGCGATACCCTTCAGACTTACACCATCAGACCTCACTGAACAGCTGATATGAGAGGACTCATCGGTAGAGTTACTCTGAAGCTGTGAAGGCCTTAGGTGTGCTGAAGAAGAAACATCTGTAGCTACTGAACATTTAGGGGCTGTTTGTGAGGTAGTGTGAGCGGGAAGTGGTGGAGGAGGTTTATAAGGAGGTGGAGAGAGAGCCACTACTGGAGCTACTTCTGAATATCGTGTTATGAAGGGGGAATCGGGAGATACCACTGTTGTTTGGGTAGAGGTGGAGTTCAGGTTAGTATTGGAGGAATCCATTTCTCCCTCATCTAAGGTGTGGCTAACAGTCATTATCTTAAGCAGTTTGTCTTTGGCGTTATTCACTTGTTCCTGTAGGCTGTCGATAATGGCATTCTTCTGCAAATTGAGGAAACATAGGTAAAATCGTTTAAACTTCATTGTCCTAATTGGTTATGTCATTATCCTGAATGGCTTAGTTCACTGAGTAAGTGTATGGGCTAGGTGGAAAGTTTTCAGGATTGGAAATCATAAAGTGGTGCCTTAAGGGACTATAAAACAATGGATTTAGCCTTACTCATGGGATAGTGACGCACAATGCTGTGTTATCCACACCCAGTCCTGGAATTTATCATCAGACGCATACATCAGTAGCGATCTCACAGAGTTTTATTATGCAGTTTTTAAATGATATAATAGCACATATTAAGCACATAATTTAAAATGACTTGTTGTACTTAAAAATCTACTTGTTGTAAAATCTAAAAGGCATTTTTTTACAGTGATAACAACTCAGAAAAAGAATGAATTAGTTGTTTTTAGAACCTTTGACTGAATGGTTCGTCAGGGAAGAAAAGAGACGCTCACATGTACATGTACCTCATTAATGAGCCTTTTCATGGAGTCATTTTCTCCAAGTAGATAATAGATCTCATCCTCGCTGTACATGGAGCTCATGGTCTTGCTGGGACTACTGAAGTATTTTGCCATCTGACTGGAATGAGAGTTTGTCTCCTCTTCAAAGTGTCTCCACTGGGTCAACTTGAGAGATAAAGAAATTACAGGTAAATACAGAATTAATTACATGTACAAATCCTGAATATGTCTGTCTGTCTGTCTGTCTATCTAGTCTGTCTTTCTGTCTGTTGAAATGTATATCTATCGACTTATCAATCTGTCTGTGTATCTATCTGTCTGTCTGTCTATCTATCTATTGAACTATCTATCTTTTGAACTATCAATCTATCTGTCTGTCTATCTATCTATTGAACTATCTATCTGTGTTGAACTATCAATCTATCTGTATGTCTGTCTATCTGTCTGCCTGTCTGTCTATTGAAATGTCTATCTATCGACCTATCAATCTGTCTGTAAATCTGTTGTCTGTCTGTTTGTTTGTCTATCTATCTATCTATCTGTCTGTCTATCTAGTCTGTCTGTCTGTCTGTTGAAATGTCTATCTATCGACCTATCAATCTGTCTGTAAATCTATCTGTCTATGAATCTGTCTGTCTGTGAATATGTCTGTCTGTCTGTCTCTCTAGTCTGTCTGTTTGTCGAAATGTCTATCTATCGACCTATCAATCTGTCTGTGTATCTATCTATCTATCTGTCTGTCTGTCTGTCTGTCTGTCTGTCTATCTATTGAACTATCTATCTGTTGAACTATCAATCTATCTGTCTGCCTGTCTGTCTATTGAACTGTCTATCTATTGACCTATCAATCTGTCTGTAAATCTGTCGTATGTCTGTTTGTCTATCTGTCTGTCTGTCTGTCTGTTGAAATGTCTATCTATCGACCTATAAATCTGTCTGTAAATCTATCTGTCTATGAATCTATCTGTCTATGAATCTGTCTGTCTGTGAATATGTCTGTATGTCTGTCTATCTAGTCTGTCTGTTGAAATGTCTATCTATCGACCTATCAATCTGTCTGTAAATCTGTCGTCTGTCTGTCTGTCTGTCTGTCTGTCTGTCTGTCTGTCTGTCTGTCTGTCTATCTATCTATCGATCGATCTGTTTGTTTGTTTGTCTGTCTGTCTGTCTGTTGAAATGTCTATCTATCGACCTATAAAACTGTCTGTGAATCTATCTGCCTATGAATCTGTCTGTCTGTCTGTGAATATGTCTGTCTATCGACCTATCAATCTGTCTGTAAATCTGTCGTCTGTCTGTTAGTCTATCTATCTGTCTGTGAATCTGTCTGTCTATCTATTGAACTATCTATCTGTTGAACTATCAATTTATCTGTCTGTCTGTCTATCTATTGAACTATCAATCCGTCTGTCTGTCTGTCTGTCTGTCTGTCTATCTATCATCTATTTGTCTGTATGTCTAGCTAGCTATCTCTATTTAGGTTGCTATCTATAAGTCTGTCTCTCTGTCTGTTTGTTTGTCCTTACCAAAAACCACACAGTTACAGTAAAAAGAGCTGACATTAGCAGTGTTCTCTTCAAACTTAATTTTTTTTTTACTGTATATAAATGCATCATTAATCCTATTTGCAGAGTTGTCACCTGCTTTATTTTCCTGGGTAAATTATAGTTTTCAATGCAGATTTGGTGAAACGTCTCATCCAGAGACTCAAATTCTGAAACAATAATGGTGAAATTAACTCACCTGGGGTACAAACAGCAAGCAGTTAATGGAAAGTGTGCAGATAAAGATAGCACCAGACACTACGCTGTACACCACATTAGGCCAGGCATACAGGTAAAGAGAAACAGGCACAGCCACAGCGGTTGACATGGTTACCAGGCAGACAGCACCCATGATGGTTATAGACTGGTTAACTGGGGGTAAACTGACATTGCTTGTCAGGCCAGCGAGGTACGTGCCATAAAGGAGCAGACTTCCCTGCAGAAACAGTCAGCACAGATATTTACTACTGTAAATCATAAATATATATTGCAGTAAATATTTTCGCAGAATAAAATAAAAAGCATTTCACATGTTTGGTATGTTAAAGTGTATAAGTGCTATAATATGCTATATTCTCTTTGCAGTTCACCTTAAGCACAGAGAGGAGAATGACCCACAGATCCGAGTAGAGAGAGGAACATGAGTCTAGCTGGGACAGAGTGTAGGATGCACTCAACTCTATTACCTGACATGATGATAAAACAAGACAAAATACCCATTTACAATTCTGAAGATTGGACACTGGTGAGAATAATTAATGGCGTTGTATTTTTGGTAACAAAATATTTTAATATTTACCTTCACCATAGCATTTATAGACCGGGAACACTTGATTGGATCCGTCAGACTCCATGTTGTAAGAACAACAACATCCACAAGGACCAGCAGAGCAACCAAACCCATCAGCTGTATGTCTCGAATAATCTGAAACAAAATGAAACAATTAAGTACCAGCCAAAGATATCAAGCAACAATACACTTCAAATCAACATATTCATAATCTCACCACTCTCTTGTCAGGTATGCGTTGAGTAAACACTCTATAGAGCCGCCATGTTTTACCAAGCATAGGACCAAACACCAGAGAACTGCCAATACACAGCGTCCAAATCCGCGCCTGAGATGAACGGTGTAGAGAAAGATTGAAAGATTTTTCCTTAGCTTTACCATCCACTGGCCAAAAATATTGTTTTGTAGCACAAATAAATAATGAGGGATGAGTGTTACATGTACAGTATAGTTCAATACTTAACTCTTTCCCGCCAGGTTTTTTTTTTTTAAGTTGCCAGCCAGCTCCAGCATTTTTCATGATTTTCTCAAAAGTTTAATGCCTTGCAGAAAACGTTATTCTTTAAATATGCTTTCAAAAATCTCAAATATGGGTAGGTTTCTTCAAAAACACCAAATTCTGCGCAAAAAGCTGTGATAATTCCATTTGTGTGAAGGACGTTTGATAGAGATCAGATTCAGAATGATCCTCAAAACATACAAGGACATTCAGCTGTAAGCCCTAGGGCTATACTTCCAGGTTTTATAAGTTGCGGACGAGCGCCACCTGGTGGATAATAGCAGTATATAATGGATGGCTGGAAATTCTCGTCATTGGCAGGGAAGTGTTTTCTCTTAAAGCAACACCAAAGAGTTTTTTTACCTTAAAATAACGCTTCCAAAACAGTTTGAACAGCACTTTCACATTCGCTTTGCAGACCTCTATCAGCCAAAACCACACTAAAGAAGTTTCCAAACGTCGGGTAGTGGTCCTGTAGTCCGAGTGAATACTACAAAAACTTGCTTTACGGCAGACCTACAATCCAATCAGAGCCAGCTATGCCTCAGTATTTATGACAGTGGGTAATGGACAATTACGCGTCTAACCTGTAGGGGGAGCAAAGAGCCAAAACTCTTTGGTGTTGCTTTAATTGTCGAGTTAACTCGTCATTGGCAGGGAAAGAGTTAAGGTTATGAGTTTGCTCAAATCTTTAAGTGATGCACACCCTAAAAAGCGCTACTCAAAATGTAATGTGCATACGTACCTGTAAGATTGCTCTTGATCCGGTTCCCTGCAGTGTTGCTCTTTCCTCCATAGCGAATAAGAAACCACTGCCGTATGTAAGTACACTGCCGCACAAAGTCAACACATTCAGATTGGGACTGGACATCTTCACTATCCTGTGTCAGAGGTACGTAATCAAAATTAAAGTTTTAATTGTGTATTATTTCAATGAACAAATAGACAACCTATGACGCGTTGGTGGATTTCTCACATCACTATTTACATTTGCACAACAGTTAGTTCAGCCTCCACAACATTTAGGGCTCTATCTTAACACCCGGCGCAATGCAGCGCAATGCGCGACGCGAGTGTCTTTTGCTAGTTTCCACCCTGCGCAATTATCATTTTCACATTTAGCGCCACGTTGTTTAAAGCGGAAGTCCACCCTAAAACAACATTATGCTCCAACACTATATTTCATGCCATATATGTAGTTGATTGTGCTGCCATCAAATGTACTAACTCCATATAAAAAATTAAAGCTTTTAACTGCTACAGTAACGGTGATTTGACGCGTCATCAAATCACCGGAAGAAAAATGCACGACTACATTAATTCTGAATGTTCTAAATGGGGGCGGGTCTTGAGGCGAGATGATTGACAGTAGATGATAACGTTTTTGATTGACAGCTGCACAGAAGCTAACGTTAGCTTGCTTTGCTCGTGTTTATAATAACAACAACATGATAATAACTTTCTACGTAGTATGTTTACCGTAGTTACACAAAACAAGCAACAACTAAGCCAAATGATGTTTTAGATATTTTAACAATTTTACATTACCTGCGTCCGCGGAAAAACTGGGCTGAAAACAGTACTCAAAATCTTCCTGACGAAAGTGCTGGCTGCATATTTAAAGTAGTGTAGTGGTGGGTCAGCTGAGGGTCGCGTTGATGTCAACAATAAAAACTCCCGGTGGCCTGAATTTGTTGTCCTTACATCCACATACTGCACAGGTTCTAGTCATCTTTTATCGAGGGCTTTGGTGATTTCCCCCTCAGAGACGGTTAAAGCGGAGTTACTCTTTGGATGGGTTCGTCTGCCGGCTAACTTCAAGTTGACTTGAGTTGATTTGAGAGCTAGTTGAGCGGTAAAAGAAGTTATAAGGCTTGTTCAACTTCATGTGGCGTTGCAAGAATCGACAGCGGGATGACGTCAAAGTACCGCGAGAGCGATTCGCGAAATCATACGGAGGAGTTTGCTTTTAAATCCCTTTCGCGGAACCTTGACGTCATCCAGCTGTCGGTTCCTGCGGCGCCGCATGAAGTCAAACAAACCTGACGACTGCATCGAACAGTGGTTAGTGGGTGGAGCTAATGAATCAGTTTCGCGCAGTGCATTCTGGTTAATTGTGTCCATTAAAGACCGTTACGAAAATTCCGCTTCAACACACTATCAATCTAATAATCGAAATCGTGCAAATTTATTTATTTTTCCTCATGTATAATGCAAAGTGGACATAAATTACCCGTGATAAACAGGCTAAAATGTATAGATTGGACTTCCCCTTTAAATAGCAAATGCATTTGCGCCCATTTTGCGCCCATGGGCGTTCTGGTCTGAAAACGAATTGTGTTCAGGCGCATGGTTGCTATTTTGGGGTAACTAAAATAAACTACGCCAACGTAGACCAACAAAAACCTGGTCTAAAGTCTAAAGTCAATGGCCCAATATGTTTTTTGTTATTTAAAGAGCGCATTAGTAATATGCGCCTATAAACTGGAGGACAACGCGGGTTTGCTTATCACAAACATGAATGCGCAGCAGCACAAAAACGCTTTTAAATATAAAAGATTAAAGGATTGAATGTAAAAGATTATTATTGAGTCTCTTGGACATAAATGAGGACCGATTATGAGACGTTAGAAAGCGCAAAGAGCTGCTTCACCTGCAGCCTGGTAAGTAAATAAATGCTTTGCTTTAAACAAATGCATCTGTTTTTAAATGCTATCTTACGGATTTATTGTATATGATGACTCTGTACCTGTGGATATGGTAAGATGGTAAGATGACCATTTATCAACTAGGTTTTACAGTTTGAACTAATTGTTTTGAGAACTGCATTAAGTGTTTTGCAAATGTAAATAGTAATTTGAGAAATGCACCAAAGCGACTGAGAAAAACTGTAAGCAACAAATGGAGATGTCTCAAGAATGATAAGAACAGGATTTCTGTACCTATTGTTTCTAAAGCGTAGTGTGAAAATGAGAAAGAAGAGGGCCAGTAGAATCCCACAGGAAAGCAGAGTCCAGACAACAGCACGGAGAGCAGGAGACAGTGATCGACTCTTTACATCCACACCTGTCTATAGAAATAACAACAGCAATCAAACGCACTCAGTCCATATTAAACATTTTAATTAGGGGACAGAATGTACAGTTTCTACAGTATAAAAGTCATTACGTCTATGGATTATAAAAACAAGCGTGTCTGTGTGTATTTACCGTCATGAAAGCACAGAGTCTCTGTAGTATTTCCCAGCCCTGCTGGTTGTTCAGTCCTGAGTAGATGAAGCAGGTACTAGACTCACAATGAGAGCTGCAGTTTAGTCCTGCGTCCATTACTGGCCTGGGCTCTATCTCACCTTACACACATACCATACTGAAAAACAGAAATATATATTTACCATCAAACCTGTCAAAAGACATACATTTCTTAAAAAACTTTTAAACATGTTCTAAATGCTGTAGACAACAATAAATTACCTCATTGTGTACTTTAAATAAACCTATTAAATAAGCCTATTTCCAAGACAGGGTTTTAGATCAATACAGGACAATGGCTTTGTTACATTAGGACATTTAAGTTGTTTTTGCAAACATACAGGTGTGCATCTTCAGACAAAACTACCTGTTTAATCTTCACATCATTGTGCACATCAAAAAAGCAGTTTTTCATTTATTTTTTAGAAGTTGCAAATGCTTTGGTACATCCATACAAATAATTATGTAAAATGTTCTGCTGTTTCCTAAATTATCAGTTGCTTATATCATGTTGATCAACATGTATTGGCGGCTGGATGAATCGTTTCGCTAGATAAGACTCTTATGCCTCGTTCGGGATCGTTTATAGTCCTTTGAAACTCCGTTGAAAAAACTGTTAAGTGTTGAGTTAAGTATTAAATGTTGGGCTCTATTAAAGTCCATTAAAATGAGAAAAATCCTGCAATGTTTTCCTCAAAAAACATATATTTTCTTCTCGACTGAACAAAGAAAGACATCAACATTTTGGATGACATGGTGGTGAGTAAATTATCTGGATTTTTCTTTTAAGAAAATGGAATATTCCTTTTAACAGTAAACTCTGATTACGCATGAGATTATACGAGTATCTGGCAAACGTCTCACCTCTCCACAACATTTAGGCATTTGTTCATAGTATAAGTCTTTACATGCAAAATAGTTGAACAAGATGTAATACCGTTTTTCTCAGTCGCTTTGGTACATTTTTTGAATCATCCTTGACACTTGCAAAACAGTAAGTGCATTTTTCAAAACAATTTGTACAAATATCTTAACACCATGGATAACCTGCAAAGAGCCACTCTTTTACTCAAAATCTTTAGTTCATCTCTCAAAAGTAAAAATTTGTTTCAATGAACATGTCAGTGCCATCCAAGTCCTTGTGGCATTGTGTACGGATAAGACAGTCAAATTGTTTAGTCATGTTGTTAATATAACAGTTTACTCTGGAGGGATGTTTGATGTAAACACGTTTTCATGACAATTATTGTAAATTGTAGGTTACACCTTAGTGTATGTGGGAGTTTGATTGCAAGAGAATGGACAAGATTCACATTTACACTTTTACTGTTTGTACTATAACTTGTTGAAAGACCATGTCATTGAGATACAGAAAGGAAAAGACAGCACTGCATAGTACAAAAAAAAAGTAGAAATGCGAACATATGGACAATTTTCATTAGGGAAAACTGTACTTGCAGTGCTGTAGGAATTACTCCTGTTGGTTACAAATTCTCATCCTCTACACAATGAATATCTTCTCTTGCAACCCAGCGTGGAAAGAATCTTGAGTGTCTTATTCAGTTTCTGCAGGCATCTGCTGTGATGTCCTCACACGCTGCATCCATGCCAGCCAGAAGGGTCATCCGTGTATGTGGCTGGCAATCATATACTTTCCATCTGCAATGGAACTGACATTGTCCCAAACTATCACGTACTTTGGCAGGTCATCTCCAATCTGATCCCTCTCTTGTTCAGGGATGTGATCGGGTTGAGAAAGTTGACAAGATGTTCTGTACTTTATGGCCCAGTCATTTGAATACAATTTTGTCCTTCCATTGTCAGACATTGTGTTGTGCTCTGGCTAT
Source organism: Misgurnus mizolepis (assembly GCA_025389145.1). Taxonomy (NCBI): domain Eukaryota; kingdom Metazoa; phylum Chordata; class Actinopteri; order Cypriniformes; family Cobitidae; genus Misgurnus; species Misgurnus mizolepis. The sequence goes on along the minus strand of JAIFKI010000014.1, from coordinate 21,872,808 downwards.
ATTACAGTGGCCTCGGGGTGCAAAAATAAATGACAATGGTAAATTACTTATTTACAAGTTTTTTTTAAAAAAATTTAAACGTTTTTTAACAAATTTACAATGAGTGAACAAATGTACAATTTTATAACAAATTTACAAGTTTTTTAACAAATTTACAATGAGTGAACAAATGTACAATTTTATCACAAATTTACAATGAGCGAACAAAATTACAAGTTTTAAAACAAATTTACGTTTTTTACGGAAAGGATAGGTACAATACGCTGCAGTCACGCATCCGAGCCTCCGGTGGGAAGAAACCTGGAAGTATAAAATCCTAATCTTTTAAAAATTATTCAGATCATATCATCGAACAAGTTAACGCACCCTTGATTCCTCTGAAGTGTCCTCCTGGGTTGGAGCTTACAGCACCATGTAAACAAACTCGTCACGCTGCCCCGTTTCAGTCTATGTAACCCCGGAAGCGAACGAACAATGCAGTCCTGATTAAAAAGTTTGGAGCCCCCTCTCCTGTTGTCTGTTATATAATGAGAAAGGCAGTGAATTATTTTGATAACTGCCATCCAAAACGTGTGCAACTTGGAAAGCTAGCGTTAGCTAACTAAAACTATTTTACTTACCTGAAAATAAGGTCCAATATCCATTTCAGTCACTCGGGAATAGATGAAAGGTTATATATTATCACTCTCTCTCCATTAATAGGATGTACAGCCTAATACACAACATCGCATTCGCAACTCTCATGAGATTCACGGTGATACTTCCAGGTTTCTTCCCACCGGAGGCTCAGATGCGTGACGTTAGCGTATTGTACCTACCCTTTCCGTAAAAAACGTAAATTTGTTTTAAAACCTGTAATTTTTTTCGCTCATTGTAAATTTGTTTAAACACTAGTAAATTTGTTAAAAACTTGTAAATTTGTTCACTCATTGTAAATTTGTTAAAAAACTTGTACTTTTGTTCGCTCATTGTAAATTTGTTCACTCATTGTAAATTTGTTAAAAAACTTGTAAATTTGTTCACTCATTGTAAATTTGTTCACTCATTGTAAATTTGTTAAAAAAAAACTTGTAAATTTGTTAAAAAAAACTTGTAAATTTGTTAAAAAAACTTTTAAATTTGTTTTTAATCTTGTAAATAAGTAATTTACCATTGTAATTTATTTTTGCCTTTCCAGGCCACGGTACTATATAGCCTACAGTATAATTGCCAGTTCATGAGATGCACATTCGTAAGAAAAAAGACAAGATTCACCTGGGAGCAATTTACCAATTCAGGACAGAGTTTACATGTAAAGACTTATGCACTAATGCCTAAATGTTGTGGGGGGGTGAGACTATTCAACAGAGATCCATTATAATAAATGTTGATTATCATAAGCATCTGATAATCTAGGAAACAGCAGAAAATTGTAAAAAATCATCTGCACTGATGTACAAAAGCATTTGCAACTTGTTTAAAGAAATGAATAACTGCTTTTTTGATGTGCAAAAGTGACACAATGATGTGAGGATTAAACGGGTAGATTTGACAATTGCAATTCTGATCTGAGAAATGCACCAAAGCGACTAACAACTTAAAACTTTAATATGTCAAGAATAATTCTATACATTTCCATTATACTTTTTTTCTAAATCTGTCCTGAATTGGTAAATTGCTCTCAGGTGAATCTTGACGTTCTCTAACAATATCATCCCTGAACAAGAGAGGGGTCAGATTGGAGGTGACCTGCCAAAGTACGTAATAGTTTGGGACAATGTCAGTTTCCATCGTTCCACCATCATCAGGTGATGGTTTGTGGCCCACAACAGGATGTTCCTCTCACCCTACTCTCCATTCCTTAACCCATTGAGGAATTTAACTGAGCATGGAGATGGAAAGTTATCACCAGCCACATACACAGATGACCCTTCTGCCTGGCATGGATGCAGCGTGTGATGACATCACAGCAAATGCCTGCAGAAACTGGATAAGACACTCGAAAATAAACTTTCCACGCTGCTTCAGACAGACAGGAACGTCAGAAGTAATTACGACATAACTGCATATACAGTTTCCCTAAGGAAGATTGTCCTGTGTTCACATTTCTAATTTTTTTCTCTCTTTCTGTATGGCAATGACGTGGTCTGTCAACAAATTACAGTACAAACAGTAAAAGCGTAAATGTAAATCTTGTGCAGTCTCTTTCAATCAAACTCCCACATACACTAAGGTATAAACTACAATTTCTAATAATTGTCATGAAAACTTTAGCCATAGTTTACATCAGAACATCCCTCCAGAGTAAACTGTTATATTGACAACATGACTAAACAATTTGACTGTCTTATCCATACACAATGACACATGGACTTGTCATTCTGATGCCACTGACATGTTCATTGACACAGATATTTACTTTTGAGAAATGAACCACTCCTTAATTATTTATTGAATGAGTTAGAGACTGTTAGAAAATTATCCATGAACTTCTGTCACCACAAAGACGAAAGCATCTAGAACACCTAGTGCTGTTTCATAACACTCCTATACACATTTAGGATTTCACTTATAGGGGCGGTTTCCTAGACAGAGATTAGATTAATCTAGAACTAGGCCTTAATTATATTAGGACATTTTGGTAAAGTACCTTACTAAAAACAACACTGGTGTGAATCTTGAGACCAAACAATGACACCAATTAGGAAATGTCAGTGCAAGGTGTTTTTGAATTAAGGTAGCTCAAACATGCATTTTAGTCTGGGACAAGGATAAGTCGTGTCTAGGAAACTGCCCCATAAAGTGTTTATGTGGCTCAGTTAAAGTTGCAATGAAATTAAAATGATTTGTAATTTGTTTTGGAATATTGTGTTTTTTGTTACAAATTACTTATTTGTGAGCTTCATTATTTAAAAAAAATAAATAATGTGCCCTCATAATCTTTAATCAAATATGCAAATCTCCTCCCTTCTCTTCAAAACGATTTCTCCTATTTTCCGGTCATATGGTATGGCAGGTTGGCGGAGTCCGGGAAAAGATTGCAATTGATTGCAAACGATCCAATCAATTGTTGATGGACAAATTCAAGTCCAGCCCTATCTTTCTTATTTCAGAAGCCGTTTCACTTGAATATTAGGGCTGGGTATCGATTCAGATGTTCCAGATCGATTCGATTTCAAATCGATTCTCTTTTCGATTCTGATTTTCGGATCGATTTTTATGCTCGATTCGACTCGATGAATATAGATTTAATACAAATACTAGATTTATAAAAAAGAACAGTGAACATAAGTTTACAAGTGGGTAAGTAATAAAAAGAAATTAAGAGCCACAAACCTCTATATTAAACTCTTTTATTTTAGGTACACTTGGGTACATTAAAACAGAACCCATCTCTAATTTTCAAAGGCATACAATTATGTTAAATACAATAACATTTTGATGCAAGATGACAAATGTATGCTGAAAAAGTCAGAACAGTCGCATTCCTTGATCAAACAGGATCAGGTTATTTCATCTTTAAAAAATCGATTTGTGGCCTTTGAGAATCGATTTTGAAACACCCCGTAACAAAAAAAACAAAACAATTAATCCAAAAATAGATTGTTTTGCCCTGCCCCATTGGATATACATCAGAACGCAGGTAATAGACAATCGCTACTTTGGTTTCATTGCGACTATATTTGTGTTAGCAAAGCAAAGGTTCTGGGTTCGTTCCCAGTGAATACACAATGACAAGACTGTGTAAGGCATGGGGTTAAGGTGACTGAGGATTCAGATGTGTGATTAGGCCTATGTCTTTGCCTTGTCACTAATGAAGATGGGCTTGTATCATTAGCAGCTGCTCATTTTTATTAGGGTTTCTTGTAAAAACTGAGGTAACTCCTCACTGTCTTTACCTCTTTACAGTAATCGTTATGTCATAGCCTCCTCAGGGAGGAAAAACCAAAATAAAAGTCCTTAGTGCAATACGTAAAAAAATAAATGACAAAATTACAATAAATTGCAAAATACATCAAATACAAATATTGTTTAATTCAAATTAAATTGGTGAAATTTCTCGAAAATTATTTACATCAATTATATAACAAAAAAATACAATTTTAAAGTTTGTTTAAACTCTGTATCATCTATCACAGAGATGCGAGTTGTAAGATATGAAATAGGCATGCAGACACTCAGAAATGTAGTTTTTAAATGCTTATTATTTCTATTTCTATATGAAAATTGAACAGAGGTCCAAACCTCAGTTATCACAGCTGTCTGAAGACACTTGTTCAACTACCCATGTAAGATTAGGCCTTTTATTAACACAAGATGGCACTGTTTTTCATGTGTATCATAAACTTTCTTCTGTCTGAAATATAGTTGAACAGATTGAGTTAAATAATGGATAAGTAATGCTTTGTGACAGGTTAATGACATCTGGCATATTTAAGATAAAATTTTGTTTTCAAACTGATCATAAACATTTCAGCCAAGTGACCCCTATGTTTAAATGGTAAAGCGTTAGCCATTTTAAACAGCTAATAAAGAAGGCAGGTGCAAAATGTTTGTAAATTTAGGTACATTTATAAATGTTACTTTAAAAGTACCATAGTATAAATCTAATACTTCAATATCGAACATTTTTGTTTTAGATATTTAAAGCCCCCTGAAAACATTAGACACAAGTTAACTGTGCAAACAGACCAGCCTCACCTATAGTAGGCCACACACCCCTTCAATCTGACAGTGAACATTACAGCATTAAGTACAAACTCTCCTCTTCATTACATAATTATAGTCCTGATAATCACTTTGCTCCTCATGTCCTTAATGAAACGCTCAGGCTTGTCTCCACCATACAACGTTTAAAGACCTGCAAAATGGTAAATCCCAGATGTATGCACTGATTATCTTACACAATGCAGTACTGTGCGTCATACCGTCAACATAACCGCATGTAAGAGCCTGCTGTGCAGACCACATTACTTAGTTGTGCTGTAATCTCCCAAATTCTGGTGTATTTAAAGTAAACGTCTATGTGCTCCTGTATAAACCATGTACTAAACACATCCAGTAAGCCTGTATTAGGCTGAATCAAATGGTTTGCAATGCTGTGCTGACTTGTTATTGTGATTATCTTATTCTCTTTATAACATAATATTTTCCACGCCTGCTTTTTTACGACTATAATTGTGGTTGTTTCTTACAAACCTGTGTGTTTACGAGCTGTGTATGCGAGTGGCTGATATGAAGTACGTTTGGTAGGTAAGAAATAGATACTAGTGATGCACCGATGTATCGGCCGCCAATATTTATCGGCCGATTTTTGATGAATTTGAAACCATCGGCATATCGGCAATAGCACGAGAAAGGCCGATACCGATTGTTTATTAATTAACTGCATAAAGAAATCCATTATATGTAAAAAATGAGTTAATGTTGTTCTGGTGTTATTACCATTATGGTTACACAAGTCAAAAAATTTGATTCACATTTTATATAGCCTAAAACATAACCATCACACAGAAACATGATTTGGATTGTGATTTATAAGCTTTCTTAAATAATAAAGACATATGCAACAGTTGATTGTGTTATGATATTTCACTATACTGTATACTGTAAGTGACTCCCATAGATATAAACAAGTACAGACACACACTAATGTTTAAGTTTGCAACCCATCCGGTTATACTGTATGGGATTGTCATGTATAAGGAAGTAACCCTGTCCCTGAATCAAACGTGACGCAACTTGACCCGTGCATTAAACTGTTGGTATAAGAATGCTTTCTTCCTCACTTTCCGGTAGTCTGCACAATCATGCACATCGCATCTTGTTGAGAAAGCTTTTGTGCTTTGTACAACTCAATGCTGATCTGTCACACACAGAGGTGGACAAACACAACTCAATTTCATGAGTAAAAGTACAGATACTACAGCTCAAAGAAGTAAAAGTTGTAAAGAAGTACTAAATGTGCTCGAGTGGTTTGGTCAAAAAGTAAACTTCTGAGTGTTTGTGGAAGTGTCGTTTATTTGTAACATGCTTAAAATCATTGTGCCTGTTTAAAACACTGGCAGCATGAGACCTAAAAGTCTTTATTTTTATTCCACAATGTTCCCCATCTGCTGATAAACATGTATTTAGTATACATAAAACAGATGATTGACGTTTTAAACTTGTTAAATTATATAATGCTTAACATTACTCACTAACTTCTTTCGTGAGAGAATCTTCCTTGATGCTCTGTCTTATCTACAGCGCGAGCACTTGAGACTCCGCCCACCTGAGCGGCTCGTTTGGATTTAAAGGGATACACACAAAAACGGTGCATTTTTGCTCAGACCCATAAAGTGCCTATTTTAACAAGCCACAATAAATTACCTATAGGGTATTTTAAGCTAAAACTTCACATGTACTCTCTGGGGACATCAAAGATTTATTTAATATCTTAAAAACGTCTTGTGGAATCACCCCTTTAAAAAAGTAAGTTACCTGGTTGCCTTAAAATTTTGAGTTGATTTGACTTTAAAATATTAGTAGACTTGTTTAAAAAGAGTTGCATCAACTAATATTTTTTAGTTGAATTAACTCAGAATTTAAGGCAACCTGGCAACTTTTTTAGTTCAACCAACAATTTATTTTTTACAGTGCATATGGTTGGTCCCTTGCTTGCAACATTTTAAACAATGATAAAACATATCAACAAGTAAAATTAAATAAAACCAACAAGTAAAAAAAAATGTTTGGAGTGACTATATAAAAAGTAGCCCTCCAGACTGTTTTATCCATTGTGGTAGCCCTTGTTCACAAAAAGGTTGGAGACCCCTGGTGTAGAGCAAACTCAGAAATGTACTTGTATTAAGCTGCTTCACTATTTCAAGTTACTAAAATAGTAATATTAATATTGTAGCAAGTTAAAAGACATATTTTAGAAAAAGAATCAATATTCTTGACTTACAAGCACAGTTTGTGACATTAAAAATGATAGTTTACCCAAAAATTTTAACTCTGTTATAATTTTCTCATCCTCATGTTGTTCTAAACTGGTATGAATATATTTTTTTCTGATGAACACAAAAGAAGATATTTGAATAAATGATGGTAAGCACACAGCTGATTGTAACCATTGACCTCCATAGTAGGATGGACAGCTGATGGTACCCATTGAATTCCATTGTATTTGTTTTCTTACTATAGAAGTCAATAGTTACAATCAGTTGTGTGCTTACCATCATTTATCAAAATATTTTATTTTGTGTTCAGACATTCATACAGGTTTAAAACAACATGAGGCTGTAAAAATGATGACAGAATTGTTTTTTTTTTTTTGTACTATGCCTTTAAGAATTCTTCTGACACTGTACTGGTGACATATGATTTTTCTCATAAGCAAAAGATTTATTTGCTCTCCATGTAATCTCAACTTTTCTTAAATATATAAACGCTTCATATTATCCCAAATTTTATATTTACTACATAAAAGTATATGTTAGTACATGTGCGTACATTTTAATTCAACATAACTGATACTCCACATTGAAAGTGTGACTAAGATCTTTAAAAGAGAATGCAGCAGTAAATCTCTATGACTACATGACCTCTATGAGTCTACAAGTGTGCCAGTGTCTGTGTGAATGTCTGCTTAAGTGTGTGGTGTGCCCGAGGCACTAACATAAAAACAAGACACCTCACAGACGCACTGTTACTAACAAACAAACGCCTCTGAATACAGACTTTAGCGCTCGTATAAAACATAACATTCAAAACATTCATATGTATAGTATCCAGACAAATGATGTGCTGAAAGATAAATTCACTTTCAACAAATCATAAAATCACTTATTCATCCAAGAAGACAAATGATTCCTGTACTAGTATTGGTATTTCATAAACCAGTAAAACAACACCAATAAGTTAAATAAACTATAACAGGCAAATAAATCATAAGATGGTCAACTACATCAAAAGTTTTGTAAATAATGTAAAGCAAAATAATTATGGTTGTTACAACAATGCAGTGCACTTTTATGTCATTTAACTCTTTCCCCGCCATTGACGAGATATCTCGTCAATCAAGAGAAAATGCTTCTCCGCCAATAACGAGTTTTTCCGTCTTTCCGCAATACCGCTATTCTGCAACTTTTTAAACCCGGAAGTATTGCCCTATGGCAAGCAGCTGCATGTCCGTGTCTGTTTTAAAGATCGCTCTGAATGGGATCTCTATGAAAAGTCCGTCACAAAAATGGAATTATCTCTGCTTTTTGCTCAAAATGTGGTGTTTTTGCAGAAACCTACCCATATTCAAAAGCTGATTAGAAAGAACTACTGAAGGTTTTTTTGTTTGAAAGCAGAGGGTCTGTTCTTTCATTTGGTATATTGTATGTTTATTTATTTGAAGAAGAAAATTTTCTGGAAGACATTAAACATTTGTGAAAATCATGAAAAACGCTGGCGCTGGCTGGCAACTTTTTTTTAAAACGCTGGCGGTGAAAGAGTTAACAGTACTAAGAAACCATCTACATGGAAGTACTTATAAGCTAGATTTTATGTTATAAAGTGTATACAGTAATTTAACTCACTATACTCGACAAGTTTCTTCAGACACAAATGTATAAAGATATAAATAGACTAAAGATAGCTACTGTTTATTTTTACAAATGTTAGCGACAGATTGGATCTGATGACTAAATATGAGTCAATACTTCACAGACCCACAAAGTCTCATACTCTTCAGTACAGATGTTGATGCACGGATTTATCAGACTATGATGTCATTCAGTCATTCAACTCCTGCATCTCTTTTCCATCATGTGTTTCTTATTATTCACAAAAATAAAAAATGATCACACCTGTAATACTGAAAAACAGGTCTGCACTGTCAGTCATCCAAACTCAGGAGGTTTCTCTTAACATGATGCTTATGGTTGAGAAGCTTGCTGGATTTAGTGGATAGTTTCATATTTTTGACTCAAACCATCAAAGCTATAGACCTTATCAAGCCTGGAAACATTTATTGCTTAATCTTAGCATAATTAAAAATCTATATGTGCCTATGAACATCTCTGTATATAGTTTAAGAGAGCCAAGATACTACAGTATGCATTTAATTGATTAGTTTGGTTGTTCAGGGACAGGCGGTTACTTCAATAAAATACCTTATTTAGTCTTTTTTCATTCAGTTTAGAAATATTTGTTAAAATTGTTAAAAAAAATTTAATGAGGTGAAACAAATAACTTCAGTTTCTGCTTTTAGCTGATAAGGATCATCAAAGCTGGCATTCGTTCAGGGATTTTAGTGTTACTGAAATCTTTTGAGCCAAATAAAAAGTCTTTTTTCGTTTATGGGTTACTGGTTGTGTGTATTATAAAGTCATGTTAACTAACATGAATAATTGTATTGGCATCAACGGTGCATTGTGTAACTTTAAAGGATTAGTCCATTTTCTTTAAAAAAATTTAGATAATTTATTCACCACCATGTCATCCAAAATGTTGATGTCTTTCTTTGTTCAGTCGCGAAGAAATTATGTTTTTGAGGAAAAAAACTGTTAAGTGTTGAGTTAAGTGTTACGTGTTGGGGTCCATTAAAGTCCATTAAAATGAGAAAAATCCTGGAATGTTTTCTCAAAAAACATAATTTCCTCTCAACTGAACAAAGAAAGACATCAACATTTTGGATGACATGGTGGTGAGTAAATTATCTGTTTTTTATTTTTTTAGAAAATTGACTAATCCTTTAAGAAGGATCTCTTGACAGAAATGCAATATAATATAAATAACTATATTATCAGTGATGAACTGTGCAAAATGAACTGTATTGTTTTTATTACTTTTTTTATCTATATACACTGCGAGTCACCGTCATGTTTCTACAGTACAGTAGCCCTAAATGGACAAACTGCTCTATAGAGTGTGTTTTGTCAATACATTGTCTCAGACGATGATGTGTTTGTCCTGTGGCGGCTGCCGTAGCTTCTCTATGTGTTTTTTTTTAAGAGAAGATTGAGCTGTGGACTGAGCCATTGGATGCAATTCACAGTCTCACTTTTGTGTAAGTGTGTATTAGTACATGTTAATGATATACAAAAGGTACAAATCCCAAAGTAAACGATGACGTGAGTTATCATTATCAACGTAAATCTCTTTTCTTGGAGTACAACAAACACATGGATTTTAGGCAACAGTTTACTTCTTAGGTCGGTTGACATGTTTGCAGTAGTAAAGATGATATTAACTACTACTAGTATTGAATTGGTAGCTAATTTTCCAAACAAGGTAAGAAGCATCACATTTCCGGCTGACGTCAGAGGTATTCAGGCCAATCACAACGTACAGGTAAGCTGGCCAATCAGGGACATCAGAGCATTTGAGGAAGACAGTGACATCTGGAGCAACAAAAATGTACGGTATGTGGATAACGTTGTTTTTTAGCAATGAAATAGGTCTTCTTTAACAAAGATTATATATTTGCACATTGTTGGTTTTAGGTTTGCTAATGAATTTACTAATTACAATCTTATAGTGAAATGTGACACATAACACTTAAAAATCTTTTGAGAACTTGCCAAGTTTAGTATTTTAAGGCTTAATTTCACATGTATTTTAATGTTAACATAATAATTTATGTTGTAACTCATGTAATGCATGACCGTTACAATGTGACATCTCTTGTCAGGGTGGTTTAGAAATTCCTGTAGTTCCTTCCTAAACCTGTATTGTCATCTGTCCTATTATAGATCTGTAGTTTACAGTTTCCTGCAGGCACGACCGGTGAAGAGAGGCATTTCCGACCATTTTTCACTCTTCAGTGCAGAATCAGGAATCAGCGCAGGCATGTCCTAATTTGTAACCAAACTTACGAGTAGGCAGTTAAACAATACTTTTACTAATACCTGTGCTGTTCATATCATTCTTGCGCTGCTGTCTTGAGTAATGTCTTTGAGAAAATACTTTTCTATGGGTGTGCCTCTTCTGGTTTCCTTTGAAGTACTCTTATCGCTCATGAATGAGTAAACACTGTATTCTGCTACTATCTACTTGAGCAACAAATATTTTTCATGAAAATGTGGTGATTGCAAGTTTTGATTTATTTACTTATTTGTTTGGAGTCTTTGTTTTGAATTGCATGTTGTATATTCAGTTGTTACATTATGTTTTTGTTTTGTTTTTAACACAAGATGTATCTCTCATGTTTTATTGAGACTTTTGTGAGCCGCAGAGATTATTGCCTTTGAATTATTAAAAATTCTCATTTGGTTTAATCATAAGAGCAATTCTATTCAAATGTTAAAGGAATAGTCCATTTTCTTAAAAAAAAAATCCAGATAATTTACTCACTACCATGTCATCCAAAATGTTGATGTCTTTCTTTGTTCAGTCGAGAAGAAATTATGTTTTTTGAGGAAAACATTGCAGGATTTTTCTCATTTTAATGGACTTTAATAGAGCCCAACATTTAATACTTAACTCAACACTTAACAGTTTTTTTCAATGGAGTTTCAAAAGACTATAAACGATTCCAAACGAGCCATAAGGGTCTTATCTAGCGAAACAATTGTCATTTTTGAAAAAAAAATGCACTTTTAAACCACAACTTCTCGTCTAGATTCGGTCGTAATGCGCCAGCGTGACCCCACGCAATACGTCATGACGTCAAGAGGTCACAGAGGACGAACGCGAAACTCCGCCTTAGTGTTTACAAGTGTGTTGAAAGAGGACCGTTCCTACGTTGTTGTATGTCAACTGATACTAATTAATGTCTTTGTGTCAAATACTAATTAATGTCTTTGTGTCAAATACTAATGTCTTTGTGTCAAATACTAATGTCTTTGTGTCAAATACTAATGTCTTTGTGTCAAATACTAATTAATGTCTTTGTGTCAAATACTAATTAATGTCTTTGTGTCAGTTTATTGTTTACAATGGTCTGCAAATGTGCGTTTTATATATGTAACACGTGACCTCTCTACGTCACTACGCATTTACGTTAGGTCACGCAGGACCAGAGATAGACGAGAAGTTGTGGTTAAAAAGTGCATATTTTTTATTTTTCTTGTAAAAAATGACAATCGTTTCGCTAGATAAGACCCTTATGCCTCGTTTGGGATTGTTTATAGTACTTTGAAACTCCGTTGAAAAAAACTGTTAGCTGTTAAAGTGCCCATCTTATGACTGCTTTTCCACAAGTTATATAGGTGTATGAGTTCCATAAAGCATGTTTCAAAAGTTGTTTGCTCGAAATAGCTTGTAGGAAAAGATTGTTACCCATCTCTAGTAGCCTCTGTTTCAGGGCAGTTCAGATTGTGCCGTTTTGAGCTAGTCTTACATATTTATGAGCTGCTGCTCCTTTGATCACGCCCCACTACTAACGTCATGTGCCCGTGCGCATGCTCAGTGGTATCGTAAGCAGTACAGACCATACTGTGTTATTATTTTATATATTATTATTATTATTAACGGTTTATGTTGCCAACAGACAAATCATGCAGAAAAGTTTCACTAATAAGTACAATACAGGAGAAGAAACTCATGACACACAATGATTCCAGAGTAAATTGTGATGTTACGTTAGCAGTCACAACAATAAACTCGTTTTCCCAGGACAATGCTAACATATTCCCATTATAAAACATTTTCAAACGCATTATTTTTGCAAATTACAGAAATTAAGACCCGGCCGGGGATGTATACTGCTTGTGGACCGTGTGCTAATTGCTAGAAGCTAGCGGGAGGTCCGGACCGTTCGGGGGTTAGCCTCGTCAGAAAAGCCGGGGCGGTAAGGCCCGGTCTTGGTGTGTCAAACTCATCATGACACACAAAGATTCCAGCGTAAATTGTGATGTAGCAGTCTGAACAATACACTCGTTTTCCCTGGACAATACTAACATATTCCCGTTATAAACATTTTCAAACGCATTATTTTCGCAAATTACAGAAATTAAGACCCGGCGGGGGATGTATACTGCTTGTGGACCGCGTGCTAATTGCTAGAAGCTAGCGGGAGGTCCGGACCGTGTAACTTATATATCTATGCGGACCGTAAAGTTATTAGAGGCTCGCCTCGTCAGAAAAGCCGGGGCGTACGGTCTCGGTTAGTTTGGCAAAAAGCTTTTAGCTCTAGCATCATAAATGTAGTATTTTGTGACAGAAGATGACAACATGCAAAATACAACGTGACTTCTTACCTTTTGAAACAACGCGATCGCGAATCGAATCCAGTCTGTTTCAGATGTGTGAATGATCCATGAAAGTCCAATAAAATACATCCAATTACCATTTTTGTCCACAAATGCTTATAATCCGTGAAATATAGATACATAGTCTGTTGTTTACATCAGATTTCGCATGAAGGTCTTATCGCCTACAATCTGAGGACTGTTTGCGTCGTAACACACTGTATATAAGATTACTCCGGGTTCCAATAACCACGAGTTAAAACTTTGTTTTTAAAAGTAGGTGGGAGTATAATCCATAATATCCAAATAGCGCTGTTATTTCCGTGAGACATGATAACAGCACAGAGGGTCTCATTCAAGTGACTGCTCTATGCTCTCTAGCTACCTGGTGGGTGGAGACTTGCGAGTGGGGTGGTGGGCGTGAAAATTCAAACTGAATGTGACGAAACTTTTTGTTACGTCACAACGGAGCTGAGTTTTAACTCGCGCAATCTGAGACTCAAGGCAGAGGACATTCAGAAACCTGTATCTCACTCAAAACAGCATGGATGGATTTTTTTCCAAGTTTGTATGCGTGTGGGAGCATCAGAGACACAAAATAACACCCCAAAACCCAGAAAAAGTGAGTTTTTCATAATACGGGCACTTTAAGTGTTAAATGTTGGGCTCTATTAAAGTCCATTAAAATGAGAAAAATTCGGCAATGTTTTCCTCAAAAAACATAATTTCTGCTTGACTGAACAAAGAAAGACATCAACATTTTGGATGACATGGTGGTGAGTAAATTATCTGGATTTTTCTTTTTTTTTTAGGAAATTTGACTATTCCTTTAAACACTCAGTGAAAAATTAAGTTTTAACCAAATATTTTACCATACTGCTATCTCAAATGTCAATATTTGGTGGCTTAAATAACCATGCAAGGTCTCTGTTTAACTTTTAACTTTATTATTTAATGCATGTAAGTACAGATTTCAAAATTGCTATGTCCATAATATAGAAATGGTTCCTTCATACACCCTAAAAGTGGTGGGTTGTTTTTAACCCAGGGCTGGGTCAATATTGGACACTGCTGGGTTGTTTTAACCTATCCAGTCTCATGTAGATGCGTATAAATTGGAATTTGGCATGCATATGATACGCCATTCACATAATACGCACATCTGTTTTGACATCTTAAGTTTTTTTTTCCGTTTTTTAAACCATTTTCGCTTGGGTTTGGGGTTAGATTTGAAAATTGAATATAGGTTTCTCCATGTTTTTGTTTATTTTTAAACCGGTCGCTTGGAGTTGGGGTTAGAATTGGATAAAATTTAACCCCAAACCCCAAAAATTGAGAAAACTATACATAAAACGACAAAAAAAGATGCAGCGTATTAAGTGAACGGGAAGGACTGGTGTATCATATGCACGCCAAATTGGAATTTGACGTATGTATTGCATGAGTTTTCACACTTTGTGCTATTTATACACATCTACATGAGACTGGGTTGGTTTTAACCCGACTGCTGGGTTATATATCAACCATGAGTTGAAACAACCCAGTAAATTGGGTCATTTTAAACCAGCAGTGTGTTCTGTCCAATACTGACCCAACCCTGGGTTTAAAAAACCCAGCATTTTAACTTGTTCTTTTCTTCTCATAAATGTACACACAATTTTTTCTTTGAAGAGCTGTCCCGCATTTGTTGGGTATTATGTGTGAATTTTAATTGACAGAATTCCTACAAATAGTATTGTCTCCCAAAAACTTGTGTCCTTTTTTCCCCATCCAAAACATGTATCTTTCCCTCATCTTAAGGCCGCATGCAAAGGCTGATATTTTTCTGATGTCTAGACTGGAAAATGTCACATTCATAAAGCTGGAATTGCTCATAACTCATTTAATAGATATAATGTTGCTTTTGTTTGGGGTCACTTTGATTCCATCATATACAGTATACAATAAAGCAAACCCTGTCAAAAGGAAGTGAACTGGTATAATATAACCAATTCTACTGTAGTAGAAGTCTGTAAGATTTTTTTTAAATAAAAATAAAAAATACGTAAAACAATTCGCAGCAATCCAGATATATTTTATGTTACTTTAACTTAAAAAATTAAGTTAAACAATTCCAACTTGATTTTCTAAGTGATGTCAACTTTTCAAAACAAAACTTTAAAAAGTAGGTTGAATTGAATTGCAAAACCAATTTGTTTTAACCTCATGCTGCATTCTAATGGTTTAATACAAATTCTAGTGGTTTCCATTATAATACCATTTAATAATTAAATAATTACATTAAATTGTGTTCTAATGGTTCCCATACATCAGATAACATCCCACCAATAGAACCCAACACATTGCCAATATATCAGAGACCAGTATACTATTCATTTACAACCGATACAATTTCCATTATACTCTTTAACTCAATCAGAATTTCTTTGATTGTTTTTATTGTTTTGATCCGCAGGGCTGTCTACTATTTAACTACCAAACTGATACAGCTTAACGTGTTAAATAGTTTCACTATTTTATGCTCTTCCACAGAGTAACGTTAGTGCAAAAAAGCAAGCTTAATGTGTGGAGATCATAAACGAAACGCTTCCCTTGATGCTTTAATCCCCTTAGCAATTTAATATAAGCTGATCGAGTAAGAATTCCAGTTATGGGTTTAACCTCCGTCGACTCGACACCCACTGAGAAGACGCCAATAATCTAACAAAGTCCGTTTTTCTGAGGAACCTTACACAACTTTGTTACTAAAATGGACAACAGTGTTATTATTACAGTGCATTGAAAATGCGCTGTACTGTTCTTACTGGGCTTTTTATTATTATTATTAGTGGTGCTTGCATTTATGCAAAGCATCACTATTACTATTGCTCAGGGATATTATTATTAGTGGTGCTTGCATTTATGCAAGGCATCACTATTACTATTGCTCATACTTATTAGTGGTGCTTGCATTTATGCAAGGCATCACTATTATTATTGCTCATACTTATTATTTATTTATTTATTATTCTTATATCTGGACACTTTTTCGGCGCGTAACTCGTCCCGCACGGTTTGTCGTAGACCAATGAAACAGTGCTCAAAACGACCGGCTAATTGAGGACACGTCTGCTATGACTTTTATAAGCGATCGGGTGCAAGGTTTTCGAAAGGGGGGCGAAAAACCACCCAAAAAATCCCATTGACTTAACATTACGCCCAACTTTGATGGGTCATAGCTCCGCTCAAGGATTTTGTAGAAACATGTGGGTTACAACATTTGAAGAGGGTGGTAGACTCTGTAAGAACATGGATCACAATGGGGTGTAAGTTGTACCCCTGGGGTGTAAGCGACACCCGAAAATTCCCATTGACTTATAATGGGGCAGGAAACATGCCCATATAAGGGAATAAAACAGTTCCAGATGAGATATCTTTGCTTTACAGTGTCGTAGAGATAAGTGGGTGGGCTCATTTTACTCGGGCATCCAAGCAGTCTCTTAGGATCATCCCAGAGCTATTAAGCCACGCCCCTAGCAACAATTTTGGGCACCCTAGCAACATCTCCCATAGACTGCCATTATAAAATGCCCAGATGGATATCTTTGCGCCACAGTGTCATAGAGACATGGGGGTGGGCTCATTTTACTCAGACATCCAATCAGTCTCTCAGGATCCTTACATAGGTATTAAGCCACGCCCCTAGCAACCACTTTTGAGCACCCTAGCAACATAAAATTCAAACAGTTATATCTCGGCATCAGAACATCGTAGAGACACGGGGGTTGGACCGTTTTACTTGTGACTAGGGGTGTAACAATTGGGCACATCATTGGCCACTCCCAAGCCACGCCCCTAGCAACCAAATTTGAGCACCCTAGCAACCGAATAAACAAAGCCTTATATCTCCGCATCAGAACATCGTAGAGACACGGGGTTTGGACCGTTTTACTTGTGACTAGGGGTGTAACAATTGGGCACATCATTGGCCACTCCCAAGCCACGACCCTAGCAACCAAATTTGAGCACCCTAGCAACCGAATAAACAAAGCCTTATATCTCCGCATCAGAACATCGTAGAGACACGGGGTTTGGACCGTTTTACTTGTGACTCGGAGTGTAATCACTGGGCACATCATTGGCCACTCCCAAGCCACGCCCCTAGCAACCAAATACAGTACCCTAGCAACAGAGTAAACAAAGCCTTATATCTCCGCATCAGAACATCGTAGAGACACGGGGGTTGGACCGTTTTACTTGTGACTCGGAGTGTAATCACTGGGCACATCATTGGCCACTCCCAAGCCACGCCCCTAGCAACCAAATACAGTGCCCTAGCAACAGAGTAAACAAAGCCTTATATCTCCGCATCAGAACATCGTAGAGACACGGGGGTTGGACCGTTTGACTCATGACTCGGAGGGTAATCACTAGTGGATGCCATTTTTTTCCCTAGCAACCAAATACAGTACCCTAGCAACAGAGTAAACAAAGCCTTATATCTCCGCATCAGAACATCGTAGAGACATGGGGTTTGGACCGTTTGACTCGTGACTCGGAGGGTAATCACTAGTGGATCCCATTTTTTTCCCTAGCAACCAAATACAGTACCCTAGCAACAGAGTAAACAAAGCCTTATATCTCCGCATCAGAACATCGTAGAGACACGGGGGTTGGACCGTTTGACTCATGACTCGGAGGGTAATCACTAGTGGATGCCATTTTTTTCCCTAGCAACCAAATACAGTACCCTAGCAACAGAGTAAACAAAGCCTTATATCTCCGCATCAGAACATCGTAGAGACACGGGGGTTGGACTGTTTGACTCGTGACTCGGAGGGTAATCACTAGTGGATGCCATTTTTTTCCCTAGCAACCAAATACAGTACCCTAGCAACAGAGTAAACAAAGCCTTATATCTCCGCATCAGAACATCGTAAAGACACGGGGTTTGGACCATTTGACTCGTGACTCGGAGGGTAATCACTAGTGCATGCCATTTTTTCCCCTAGCAACCAAATACAGTACCCTAGCAACAGAGTAAACAAAGCCTTATATCTCCGCATCAGAACATCGTAGAGACACGGGGGTTGGATCGTTTGACTCGTGACTCGGAGGGTAATCACTAGTGGATGCCATTTTTTTCCTTAGCAACCAAATACAGTACCCTAGCAACAGAGTAAACAAAGCCTTATATCTCCGCATCAGAACATCGTAGAGACACGGGGGTTGGACCGTTTGACTCGTGACTCGGAGTGTAATCATTATGGGATGCCAATTTTTTCCCTAGCAACCAAATACAGTACCCTAGCAACAGAGTAAACAAAGCCTTATATCTCCGCATCAGAACATCGTAGAGACACGGGGGTTGGACCGTTTGACTCGTGACTCGGAGTGTAATCATTATGGGATGCCAATTTTTTCCCTAGCAACCAAATACAGTACCCTAGCAACAGAGTAAACAAAGCCTTATATCTCCGCATCAGAACATCGTAGAGACACGGGGGTTGGACCGTTTGACTCGTGACTCGGAGTGTAATCATTATGGGATGCCAATTTTTCCCTAGCAACCAAATACAGTACCCTAGCAACAGAGTAAACAAAACCTAATATCTCCGCATCAGAACATCGTAGAGACACGGGGGTTGGACCGTTTGACTCGTGACTCAGAGTGTAATCATTATGGGATGCCAATTTTTTCCCTAGCAACCAAATACAGTACCCTAGCAACAGTGTAAACAAAGCCTTATATCTCCGCATCAGAACATCGTAGAGACACGGGGGTTGGACCGTTTGACTCGTGAATCAGAGTGTAATCACTAGTGGATGCCAATTTTTTCCCTAGCAACCAAATACAGTACCTTAGCAACAATGTAAACAAAGCCTTATATCTCCGCATCAGAACATCGTAGAGACACGGGGGTTGGACCGTTTGACTTGTGACTTAGAGTGTAATCACCATTGGATGCCAATTTTTCCCCTAGCAACCAAATACAGCACCCTAGCAACAGTGTAAACAAAGCCTTATATCTCCGCATCAGAACATCGTAGAGACATGGGGGTTGGACCGTTTGACTCATGACTCGGAGGGTAATCACTAGTGGGTGACATTTTTTCCCCTAGCAACCAAATGCAGGACCCTAGCAACAGAGTAAACAAAGCCTTATATCTCCTCATCAGAACATCGTAGAGACACGGGGGTTGGACCGTTTGACTCGTGACTCGGAGGGTAATCACTAGTGGGTGACATTTTTTCGCCTAGCAACCAAATGCAGGACCCTAGCAACAGAGTAAACAAAGCCTTGTTTCTCCTCATCAGAACATCGTAGAGACACGGGGGTTGGACCGTTTGACTCATGACTCGGAGGGTAATCACTAGTGGATGCCATTTTTTTTCCCTAGCAACCAAATACAGTACCCTAGCAACAGAGTAAACAAAGCCTTATATCTCCGCATCAGAACATCGTAGAGACACGGGGTTTGGACCGTTTGACTTGTGACTCGGAGGGTAATCACTAGTGGATGCCATTTTTTTCCCTAGCAACCAAATGCAGGACCCTAGCAACCGGATAAACACAGCCGTATATCTCCGCATCAGAACATCGTACAGACACGGGAGTTGGATCGTTTAACTTTTGGCTTGGAGTATAATCATATATGGTCCCCAGAATTTTGCCACGGCAAGCACCACTCACATTTTCTTCAGGAAATGTACCTATCTAGTTCTTATTATTCTTATTCTGGACACTTTTTTCGGCGCGTAACTCGTCCCGCACGGTTTGTCATAGACCCATGAAAGATAGCTCAAAATGACCGGTTTATTGAGGAGAGGTGTGCTATGACTTTTATAAGGGATCGGGTGCAGGATTTTCGAAAGGGGGGCGAAAAACCACCCGAAAAATCCCATTGACTTAACATTGCGCCCAACTTTGACGGGTCATAGCTCAGCTCGAGGATTTGGTAGAAACTTGTGGGTTACAACATTTGAAGAGGGTGGTAGACTCTGTAAGAACATACATCACAATGGGGTGAAAGTTGTACCCCTGGGGTGTAGGAGGCGCCCAAAAGTGCCCCATTGACTTATAATGGGTCACGGAACATGCCCATATAAGGGAATAAGAATTTTCCTGATGGGATATCTTCGAATTACAGTGTCGTAGAATCAAGGGGGTGGGCTTATTTTACTCAGGCATCCAATCAGTCTCTCAGGAGAGTCCCAGAGCTATTAAGCCACGCCCCTAGCAACCATTTTGGGCACCCTAGCAACATCTCCCATAGACTGCCATTATAAAATGCCCAGATGGATATCTTTGTAGCACAGTGTCATAGAGACATGAGGGTGGGCTCATTTTACTCAGGCATCCAATCAGTCTCTCAGGATCCTTAAAGACTTACCAAGCCACGCCCCTAGCAACCACTTTTGAGCACCCTAGCAACATAAAATTCAAACAGTTATATCTCGGCATCAGAACATCGTAGAGACACGGGGGTTGGACCGTTTTACTTGTGACTAGGGGTGTAACAATTGGGCACATAATTGGCCACTCCCAAGGCACGCCCCTAGCAACCAAATTTGAGCACCCTAGCAACCGAATAAACAAAGCCTTATATCTCTGCATCAGAACATCGTAGAGACACGGGGGTTGGACCGTTTGACTCGTGACTCAGAGTGTAATCACTATGGGATGCCAATTTTTTCCCTAGCAACCAAATACAGTACCCTAGCAACAGAGTAAACAAAGCCTTATATCTCCGCATCAGAACATCGTAGAGACACGGGGTTTGGACCGTTTGACTCGTGACTCGGAGGGTAATCACTAGTGGATGCCATTTTTTTCCCTAGCAACCAAATACAGTACCCTAGCAACAGAGTAAACAAAGCCTTATATCTCCGCATCAGAACATCGTAGAGACACGGGGTTTGGACCGTTTGACTCGTGACTCGGAGGGTAATCACTAGTGGATGCAATTTTTTTCCCTAGCAACCAAATACAGTACCCTAGCAACAGAGTAAACAAAGCCTTATATCTCTGCATCAGAACATCGTAGAGACACGGGGGTTGGACCGTTTTACTTTTGGCATGGAGTATAATCATAAATTGTCCCTTGAATTTTGCCACGGCAAGCACCACTCACATTTTCTTCAGGAAATGTACCTATCTAGTTATATTTTATTCTTACATCCGGACACTTTTTTCGGCGATTAACTCGTCCCGCACGCTTTGTTGTAGACCCATGAAAGAGGGCTCAAATCGACCGGATTATTGAGGAGAGGTGTGCTATGACTTTTATAAGGGATCGGGTGCAGGATTTCCGAAAGGGGGGCGTAAAACCACCCCAAAAATCCCATTGACTTAACATTGGGCCCAACTTTGATGGGTCATAGCTCCGCTCGTGGATTTTGTAGAAACATGTGGGTTACAACATTTGAAGAGGGTGGTAGGCTCTGTAAAAACATAGATCACAATGGGGTGTAAGTTGTACCCCTGGGGTGTAAGAGGTGCCCAAAAGTGCCCCAATGAAAAGTCAATGGGGCAAAATCCCATAGACTTACCATTGCAAAAATTTTGACGGGTCATAGGTCCGAGCCAGGATTTCATAGAAACATGTGGATTACTAAATTTGAAGAGGGTGCTAGACTCTGTCACGACGTCCCCCACAATGGGGTGTAAGGTTACCATAGCAACCATTTTGGGCACCCTAGCAACCTATACCATAGACTGCCATTATAAAATGCCCGGATGGATATCTTTGCACCACAGTGTCATAGAGACATGGGGGTGGGCTCATTTTACTCAGGCATCCAATCAGTCTCTCAGGATCCTTACAGACTTACTAAGCCACGCCCCTAGCAACCACTTTTGAGCACCCTAGCAACATAAAATACAAACAGTTATATCTCGGCATCAGAACATCGTAGAGACACGGGGGTTGGACCATTTTACTTGTGACTAGGGGTGTAACAATTGGGCACATCATTGGCCACTCCGAAGCCACGCCCCTAGCAACCAAATTTGAGCACCCTAGCAACCGAATAAACAAAGCCTTATATCTCCGCATCAGAACATCGTAGAGACACGGGGTTTGGACCGTTTTACTTGTGACTCGGAGTGTAATCACTGGGCACATCATTGGCCACTCCCAAGCCACGCCCCTAGCAACCAAATACAGTACCCTAGCAACAGAGTAAACAAAGCCTTATATCTCCGCATCAGAACATCGTAGAGACACGGGGGTTGGACCGTTTTACTTGTGACTCGGAGGGTAATCACTGGGCACATAATTGGCTACTCCCAAGCCACGCCCCTAGCAACCAAATACAGTACCCTAGCAACAGAGTAAACAAAGCCTTATATCTCCGCATCAGAACATCGTAGAGACACGGGGGTTGGACCGTTTTACTTGTGACTCGGAGTGTAATCACTGGGCACATCATTGGCCACTCCCAAGCCACGCCCCTAGCAACCAAATACAGTACCCTAGCAACAGAGTAAACAAAGCCTTATATCTCCGCATCAGAACATCGTAGAGACATGGGGGTTGGACCGTTTGACTCGTGACTCAGAGTGTAATCATTATGGGATGCCAATTTTTCCCTAGCAACCAAATACAGTACCCTAGCAACAGAGTAAACAAAGCCTTATATCTCCGCATCAGAACATCGTAGAGACACGGGGGTTGGACCGTTTGACTCGTGACTCGGCGGGTAATCACTATGAGATGCCAATTTTTTCCCTAGCAACCAAATACAGTACCCTAGCAACAGAGTAAACAAAGCCTTATATCTCCGCATCAGAACATCGTAGAGACATGGGGGTTGGACCGTTTGACTCGTGACTCAGGGTGTAATCATTATGGTCTGCCAATTTTTTCCCTAGCAACCAAATATAGTACCCTAGCAACAGAGTAAACAAAGCCTTATATCTCAGCATCAGAACATCGTAGAGACACGGGGGTTGGACCGTTTGACTCGTGACTCAGATTGTAATCATTATGGGATGCCAATTTTTTCCCTAGCAACCAAATATAGTACCCTAGCAACAGAGTAAACAAAGCCTTATATCTCAGCATCAGAACATCGTAGAGACATGGGGGTTGGACCGTTTGACTCGTGACTCAGAGTGTAATCATTATGGGATGCCAATTTTTTCCCTAGCAACCAAATACAGTACCCTAGCAACAGGGTAAACAAAGCCTTATATCTCCGCATCAGAACATCGTAGAGACATGGGGGTTGGACCGTTTGACTCGTGACTCAGAGTGTAATCATTATGGGATGCCAATTTTTTCCCTAGCAACCAAATACAGTACCCTAGCAACAGAGTAAACAAAGCCTTATATCTCCGCATCAGAACATCGTAGAGACACGGGGGTTGGACCGTTTGACTCGTGACTCGGAGTGTAATCACTAGTGGATGCCAATTTTCTCCCTAGCAACCAAATACATTACCCTAGCAACAGAGTAAACAAAGCCTTTTATCTCCACATCAGAACATTGCAGAGACACGGGGGTTGGACCGTTTGAGTCGTATCTCGGAGTGTAATCACTAGTGGATGCCAATTTTTTCCCTAGCAACCAAATACAGTACCCTAGCAACAGAGTAAACAAAGCCTTATATCTCCGCATCAGAACATCGTAGAGACACGGGGGTTGGACCGTTTGAGTCGTATCTCGGAGTGTAATCAGTAGTGGATGCCAATTTTCTCCCTAGCAACCAAATACAGTACCCTAGCAACCGAAAAAACAAAGCCTTATATCTTCGCATCAGAATATCGTAAAGACATGTGGGTTGAATTGTTTTACTTTTGGCTTGGAGTATAATCATATATTGTCCCCCGAAATTTGCCACGGCAAGCACCACTCACATTTTCTTCAGGAAATGTACCTATCTAGTTATTATTATTCTTTTTCTGGACACTTTTTCGGCGCGTAACTCGTCCCGCACGGTTTAACGTAGTCCCATGAAAGAGGGCTCAAATCGACCGGATTATTGAGGAGAGGTGTGCTATGACTTTTATAAGCGATCGGGTGCAGGATTTCTGAAAGGGGGGCGAAAAACCACCCGAAAAATCCCATTGACTTAACATTGCGCCCAACTTTGACGAGTCATAGCTCCTCTCAAGGATTTTGTTGAAACATGTGGGTTACAACTTTTGAAGAGGGTGGTAGGCTCTGTAAAAACATGGATCACAGTGGGGTGTAAGTTGTACCCCTGGGGTGTAAGAGGTGCCCAAAAATGCCCAATGAAAAGTCAATGGGGCAAAATCCCATAGACTTACCATTGCAAAAATTTTGACGGGTTATAGGTACGAGTGAGGATTCCTTAGAAACATGTGGGTTACTAAATTTGAAGAGGGTGGTAGACTCTGTAAGAACATGGATCACAATGGGGTGTAAGTTGTACCCCTGGGGTGTAAGAGGCCCCCAAAATTTCCCATTGACTTATAATGGGGCAGGGAACACGCCCATATAAGGGAATAAAACCGTTCCAGATGGGATATCTTTGCTTTACAGTGTCGTAGAGATAAGTGGGTGGGCTCATTTTACTCGGGCATCCAATCAGTCTCTCAGGATCATCCCAGAGCTATTAAGCCACGCCCCTAGCAACAATTTTGGGCACCCTAGCAACATCTCCCATAGAGTGCCATTATAAAATGCCCAGATGGATATCTTTGCACCACAGTGTCATAGAGACATAGGGGTGGGCTCATTTTACTCAAGCATCCAATCAGTCTCTCAGGATCCTTAAAGACTTACTAAGCCACGCCCCTAGCAACCACTTTTGAGCACCCTAGCAACATAAAATTCAAACAGTTATATCTCGGCATCAGAACATCGTAGAGACACGGGGGTTGGACCGTTTTACTTGTGACTAGGCGTGTAACGATTGGGCACATCATTGGCCACTCCCAAGCCACGCCCCTAGCAACCAAATTTGAGCACCCTAGCAACTGAATAAACAAAGCCTTATATCTCCGCATCAGAACATTGTAGAGACACGGGGGTTGGACCGTTTTATTCGTGACTCGAAGGGTAATCACTAGTTAATGCCAAGAGGTGTTAAGCCACGCCCCTAGCAACCAAATATGAACACCCTAGCAACGGAATAAACAAAGCCTTATATCTCTGGATCCGAACATCATAGAGACATGGGGGTTGGGTGTTTGGGTCATGTTAGCTTCATGCTAGCTTCATGCTAGGTCATACTAGCTTCATGCTAGTTTCATGCTAGCTTTATGCTAATTTCATAATATATCTTGCTAACTTCATGCTAAATAATGTTAGCATCATGCTAGCTTGATGCTTATTTATGTTAGCATCATGCTAGCTTCATGCTAATTTATGTTAGCATCATGCTAGCTTCATGCTAATTCATGTTAACATAATGCTAGCTTCATGCTTCTTCATTTTAGCATTGTGCTAGCTTCATGCTAATTCATGTTAACATCGTGCTAGCTTCATGCTAATTCATGTTAGCATCGTGCTAGCTTCATGCTAATTCATGTTAGCATCGTGCTAGCTTCATGCTAATTCATGTTAACATCATGCTAGCTTTATGCTAATTCATGTTAGCTTCATGCTAGCTTTATGTTAATTCATGTTAGCATCATGCTAACTTCATGCTAATTCATGTTAGCTTCATGCTAATTCATGTTAGCATAATGGTAGCTTTATGCTAATTCATGCTAGCTTCATGCTAATTCATGTTAGCATCATGCTAGCTTCATGCTAATTCATGTTAGCATCATGCTAGCTTCATGCTAATCATGTTAGCTTCATGTTAATCATGCTAGCTTCATGTTAGCATCATGCTAATCATGCTAGCTTCATGTTAATCATGCTAACATCATGCTAGCTTCATGCTAATCATGTTAGCTTCATGCTAATCATTCTAGCTTCATGCTAGCTTCATGCTAATCATGCTAGCATCATGCTAGCTTCATGCTAATCATGCTAGCATCATGCTAGCTTCATGCAAATCATGCTAGCTTCATGCTAGCTTCATGCTAATCATGCTACCATCATGCTAGCTTCATGCTAATCATGCTAGCATCATGCTAGCTTCATGCTAATCATGTTAGCTTCATGCTAATCATGCTAACATCATGCTAGCTTCATGCTAATCATGCTAACATCATGCTAGCTTCATGCTAATCATGCTAGCATCATGCTAGCTTCATGCTAATCATGCTAGCATCATGCTAGCTTCATGCTAATCATGTTAGCTTCATGCTAATCATGCTAGCATCATGCTAGCTTCATGCTAATCATGCTAACATCATGCTAGCTTCATGCTAATCATGCTAGCATCATGCTAGCTTCATGCTAATCATGCTAGCATCATGCTAGCTTCATGCAAATCATGCTAGCTTCATGCTAGCTTCATGCTAATCATGCTACCATCATGCTAGCTTCATGCTAATCATGTTAGCATCATGCTAGCTTCATGCTAATCATGTTAGCTTTATGCTAATCATGCTAGCTTCATGTTAGCATCATGCTAATCATGCTAGCTTCATGCTAATCATGCTAACATCATGCTAGCTTCATGCTAATCATACTAGCATCATGCTAGCTTCATGCTAATCATGTTAGCTTCATGCTAATAATGCTAACTTCATGTTAGCATCATGCTAGCATCATGCTAACTTCATGCTAATCATGCTAGCTTCATGCTAACTTCATGCTAATCATGCTAGCTTCATGCTAGCTTCATGCTAATCATGCTAGCTTCATGCTAGCTTCATGCTAGCTTTATGCTAATCATGTTAGCATCATGCTAGCTTCATGCTAATCATGCTAACTTCATGCTAGCTTCATGCTAATCATGGTAGCTTCATGCTAGCTTCATGCTAATCGTGGTAACATCATGCAAATCATGCTAGCATCATGCTAGCTTCATGCTAACTTCATGCTAATCATGTTAGCATCATGCTAGCTTCATGCTAGCTTCATGCTAATCATGCTAGCTTCATGTTAACTTCATGGTAATCATGCTAGCTTCATGCTAACTTCATGGTAATCATGCTAATGTTAATCATGCTTAATGTTAATCATGCTAGCTTCATGTTAGCTTCATGGTAATCATGCTAACTTCATACTAACTTCATGCTAATCATGCTAGCTTCATGCTAATTATGCTCGCTTCATGCTAATCATGCTAGCTTCATTATCTCCGCATCAGAACATCGTAGAGACACGGGGGTTGGACCGTTTGACTCGTGACTCGGAGTGTAATCATTATGGGATGCCTATTTTTTCCCTAGCAACCAAATACAGTACCCTAGCAACAGAGTAAACAAAGCCTTATATCTCCGCATCAGAACATCGTAGAGACACGGGGGTTGGATCGTTTGACTCGTGACTCGGAGGGTAATCACTAGTGGATGCCATTTTTTTCCTTAGCAACCAAATACAGTACCCTAGCAACAGAGTAAACAAAGCCTTATATCTCCGCATCAGAACATCGTAGAGACACGGGGGTTGGACCGTTTGACTCATGACTCGGAGGGTAATCACTAGTGGATGCCATTTTTTCCCTAGCAACCAAATACAGTACCCTAGCAACAGAGTAAACAAACCCTTATATCTCCGCATCAGAACATCGTAGAGACACGGGGTTTGGACCGTTTGACTTGTGACTCGGAGTGTAATCACTAGTGGATGCCAATTTTCTCCCTAGCAACCAAATACAGTACCCTAGCAACCGAATAAACAAAGCTTTATCTTCGCATTAGAATATCGTAGAGACATGTGGGTTGAATTGTTTTACTTTTGGCTTGGAGTATAATCATATATTGTCCCCCGAAATTTGCCACGGCAAGCACCACTTCACATTTTCTTCAGGAAATGTACCTATCTAGTTATTATTATTATTCTTCCAACCAAATTTCGGCAATTAATACGGCTCGAACCGCTTAACTTAGAAACTTCATTCAAACTCTCAAACGTGCGGACTATTCGGGAATAGTGGGCTATGACTTTTATAAGCGATCGGGGGTACGGTCTTCGCCCCAGGGGCGAAAAAGCAGCCGAAAAATCCCATTGACTTAACATGGAGACAAACTTTGACGAGTCGTAGCTCAGACCTAGAATTTCACAGAAACTTGTGACTTGCCACATTTGAAGAGGCTGGCAGGCTCTGTAAGAACATACCTCACAATGGGGTGTAAGTTGTACCCCTGGGGTGTAAGAGGCCCCCAAATTTCCCCATAGACTTATAATGGGGCAGGAATCATGCCCATATAAGGAAATAAAAACGTCCCAGATGGGATATCTTTGCAGCGCAGTGTCGTAGAGACATGGGGGTGGGCTCATTTTACTCAGGCATCCAATCAGTCCCTTAGGATCCTTATTGAGCTATCAAGCCACGCCCCTAGCAACCATTTTGGGCACCCTAGCAACATCTCCCATAGACTGCCATTATAAAATGCCCAGATGGATATCTTTGCAGCACAGTGTCACAGAGACATGGGGGTGGGCTCATTTTACTCAGGCATCCAATCAGTCTCTCACCATCCTTATTGAGGTATTAAGCCACGCCCCTAGCAACCAAATATGAGCAGCCTAGCAACATAATAAACAAAGCCTTATATCTCTGGATCCGGACATCATAGAGACATGGGGGTTGGGTCTTTGGGTCATATTAGCTTCATGCTTGCTTCATGCTAAGTCATGCTAGCTTCGTGCTAGTTTCATGCTAGCTTTATGCTAATTTTATAATAAATCTTGCTAACTTAATGTTAAATCATGCTAGCTTCATGCTAAATCTTGTTAGCTTCATGCTAAATCATGCTAGCTTCATGCTAGTCATGCTAGCATCATCTTAATCATGCTAGCATCATGCTAATAATGCTAGGATCATGCTAATTTCATGCTAAATTCATGCTAACTTCATGGTAATCATGCTAGCATCATGCTAGCTTCATGCAAATTATGCTAGCTTCATGCTAATCATACTAACATCATGTTAGCTTTATGCTAATCATGATAACATCGTGCTAGCTTCATGCTAATCATACTAACATCGTGTTAGCTTCATGCTAATCATGATAACATCGTGCTAGCTTCATGCTAATCATACTAGCATCGTGCTAGCTTCATGCTAATAATGCTAGCATCGTGCTAGCTTCATGCTAATCATGCTAACATCGTGCTAGCTTCATGCTAATCATGCCAACATCGTGCTAGCTTCATGCTAATCATGCTAGCATCGTGCTAGCTTCATGCTAATCATGCTAGCATCGTGCTAGCTTCATGCTAATCATGCTAGCATCGTGCTAGCTTCATGCTAATCATGCTAGCATCGTGCTAGCTTCATGTTAATCATGCTAGCATCGTGCTAGCTTCATGCTAGTCATGCTAACATCGTGCTAGCTTCATGCTAGTCATGCTAGCATCATGCTAGCTTCATGCTAGTCATGCTAGCATCATGCTAGCTTCATGCTAATCATGCTAGCATCATGCTAGCTTCATGCTAGTCATGCTAGCTTCATGCTAGCTTCATGCTAATCATGCTAGCATCATGCTAACGTCATGCTAGCATCATGCTAGCATCATGCTAGCTTAATGCTAGTCATGCTAGCTTCGTGCTAGCTTCATGGTAATCATGCTAGCATCGTGTTATCTTCATGCTAATCATGCTAGCTTCGTGTTTATCATGATAACATTGTGCTAGCTTCATGCTAATCATGCTAGCATCGTGCTAGCTTCATGCTAATCATGCTAGCAACGTTCTAACTTCATGTTAATCATGCTAGCATCGTGCTAGCTTCATGCTAATCATGCTAGCATTGTGCTAGCTTCATGCTAATCATGCTAGCATCCTGCTAGCTTCATGCTAATCATGCTAGCATCCTGCTAGCTTCATGCTAGCATCGTGCTAGCTTCATGCTAGCATCATGCTAATCATGCTAGCAGCATGATAATCATGTTAGCATCATGCTAGCTTCATGCTAATCATGCTAACATCATGCTAGCTTCATGCTAATCATGCTAGCATCATGCTAGCTTCATGCTAATCATGCTAACATCATGTTAGCTTCATGCTAATCATGCTAGCATCATGCTAGCTTCATGCTAATCATGCTATCATCATGCTAGCTTCATGCTAATCATGCTAGCTTTATGCTAGCTTCATGCTAATCATGCTAGCATCATGCTAGCTTCATGCTAGTCATGCTAGCTTCATGCTAGCTTCATGCTAATCATGCTAGCATCATGCTAACGTCATGCTGAATCATGCTAATCATGCTAGCATCATATTTCATCATGATAACTTTTTTAAATCATGCTAGCTTCACACTAAAACATGTCAACAGCCAGGTAAACTACTAGACTAAATTTCTTTTACATTTCTGGCAATCAACTTTTTGCATTTTCATGCACTGGTAATTCCTTGGGAATTGCATATCTAGTTAAATTTATTTTGTTGTATATTAGGTGCAACTAAGTAGCCTTAGCTACTTCAGGTTAATGGAATTGATGTTAATAATGCTAATAATGCTAGCGATCATAATTTATGATTATTATTCATATTTGCGATTATTTTATATTATTACATTGTTATTAACCAGTGCATGACTACGTTTAATATAGGCTAACCTTATTTTTAAGGTAAAGCTTTACGTATCTACAACATAAAAAATCTGCCTCATGAACAGAGAGATTGGTCAAACCTGTGATCCATATGTATGAAAGGTGCTTTTCCTGTCCCTGGCTCCATCCCTGAAGGATCCGTAATAAAACGTCCCGTTTAAAAAAAGACATCACAACAAAACATCAAAAGTAGGCGCGGATAGAAACATCCAAAATCTCGTGTTCACAACGTCTGCAATTTATCACATACGAAAGCTATAAAAAAACAGCTCACTGACTGTACAAACTACTGAATGTAGACTGAGTGAGAAAAAGAGGAGGTGTCCGGGAGGAAGAGAGAGAGAGAGTGAGTGTTGAGGGAGAGAGAGAGAGCTACCGTTGTCTGAAAAAGAGAGAGGTATTCATTATTATTATCTTATTGTTGAAAAAATACACTACAATAAAACGAATTTATTTAAATGTCAGTATAATTGCTATATTTTGGATATTTGACAAAAATACTGTAGTGTAGGACAGATATTTTAGTGATTTGGAATCTGCACGTTTGTGCTATACAGCATGGGTTAAGTGTATAATAAACCACAAACAGAAGTCTGTATAGATAAAATATGGGCTGAAATCATTGTTTATTTAACCTCTTAACACCTGTGCATTAGAGATCTCGTGGGACTGGGTGGCGTGTGGGATAGGGTGGATTCTGTACTGCATGATGGGAGTCATTACAAAAATAATAGAGCAATATTATCATAATAGAGTGGAAAGAAACACACACGTGTTTATCACACCTGCTCCATTACGCAGTGTGAAATGGGAACGGGGCAGAATGGTTTGATGTGATAATTTTATATGGACATGCGCTTTTATGACCTCAAAGGCTTCATTAGTTATGCTGTGACGTCATCGCGTTCTATGCATGCAAATAAACCGGAACATAGTTTGCTGTAAAAGAACATTATTAAAACTCAGTTGGTGTTTACTTTGAGTTTAGACATGTGGTTAACAATGAAATTAATTTCTATTAAACAAAAATGTAAACGTTTAAAAGTTGCTGTTTCTTTGGTTCTTTAAAAATTTCAATTGTTATTGTCAAAAGTGAGGTTTTTTTTAAGCAAAAAGCATGTGGAGATCTCCGTCTGCGTCGGTTTTAATTTTTACCAGCAGATGTCGCTGTCGGATTCAGTCAAATTCACACTGATAACACAAAGCCTAATTTTCAAAGAAACATTTTGTTGGCGTAAAGCATCTTCAAAATAAATTGTATTTTAAATAGTACATTTGATCAAAAGATTGACACTAACTCTTATGAAACATCTTATTTTTCACACTAGGCCCATTCAAATCTCCCAATGCCAGGGTGTTGCTATCTGGATAAGATTCTTTTCTTTATTTTAATGCTCCAGTCTTTATATGACTACTTTTTATCAATGCCAAGCCTGATTGCTCAGCAAAGTACAATAAAAGCATACCTCTCATAAAGTTTTACCTCTCAATTCAATTTTAGATATACAATGCAAGATCACCTCAAAAGTTGTGAAACTTTAGGTGAGTTTTTATTTATTTATTTCTTACCCATGCTTGTTTAAAGGGATAGTTCACCCCAAAATTTAAATTCTGTCATCATTTACTGACTCTATGTTGTTACAAACCTGTATTCATGTCTTTGTTCTGATGAATGTTTTTAACCTAACTGACCATGAGCCCCATTCACTTCCATAGTAGGAAAAAATAATACTATGGAAGTGAATTGGGCTCAGTTGCAAACATTATTCAAAATATCTTTCTTTGTGTTCATCTGAACAAAGAATTGAATACTGGTTTGTAACAACATGAGGGAATTTTCATTTTTGGGTGAACTATCCCTTTAACTCTTTCTTAGAAGACTCTTTTTTAGCTGAACGAGTATCAGTTCTAGTAGTCTGTACAGGTTAACCTCAGGGCAGATGCAACACTTCCAGGCTCAAGTTGCAAGGACCTGCTAAATTTTTCATTCACACTAGGCAACAGTGGACGGCTGTCTACTCAGTTACTGAGTACAGAAAGAAGAGACACTCTATAGCAACTACTGTATAGTCACTGAGAATAACATATGGCCAATAAAAGTGTACAGAGATGTGCAATCTAAATAATGAATAGTCAGAATTGTATTCCTTTTGAGAATTAATATGGAAAATAATGCATTCAAAGCTGTATTTACATGTTTATCACACCTGTCATGAAAAAAACACAAAATATCAGAAAACTATCAAAGAATGTTGTTTTCCATCAAATGGAAATAATAAAATGTGACACTGTCTGTGAAATCCAGGCTAAAGTCTTATAATCTAAAAATGAGATTAGGAGCATCAAAGTTTGATTTCATTCACTGATCTCATTTTAATTTCTATCTTTGACATGAACTTCAATAACAAGGGTATGTTTGGAAACAACGTTCTTTGATTATTTTATGTAGAAAATAGTAAATCATAAAAAATGACTTTTGCTGGGTTTTCACAGACTGGGTGACAAATATTCAAGGTCAAGATCGTGAATGAACCTTTTTCTTAGCGTGCATTGTGATGATTGATTTGTGAGTGATTCGCTTGAATACGGCAAACTGGTTAACAAATCCACCGCAATGATTTATAAGCAAATGTGTCTGAATTACAACGACTTTTAAAAATCTCTATCTATAAATCACAATGACACACACTCTCTACCTGTATAATAATCCCTTCATATTTGTACCTACTTGCCTAAACAACCACCCAATAATGTCTTTCTTGAAAAAAGCTATAAAAACTTTGTGGCCCACTTTATGCATTTTACAAAGCAAGCAGACCTACCTTCATGTCAAGATGCAACTTCTGTGTCCAAGAAATTATGAATGATCATGATTTAACACTCATAAAAATCCTAAATTTAAATAACTACTAAAAAATATTTTGAAAAATTCAGCGCTTGACACAATTGAGATGTTCCTCATTCCATCCACCCACTCTTGCAAAGTTATTACTCACCTCCTGTAGCAGGTAATCCTGTCCAAAATTACAGGTTACTTTACAATCGACGCTCATGTGCTTCTTTGTAAAAGTGCATCATATTCCAGTCATGTATGAAGAATATTATTAGCAGAGATGTAAAGGTTTAATCTCATATACTCTATTAAGAGTAGATTCTCAAGTGTGAGAGCTGACACAACTTTGTTCACAGCTCTCCTCTTACAACCATTTAAATGTGAATGCTTCAATTTCATCCTAGCGTGTTTCGTGTGTCTCAGGTTACAAGTAATTGCAGTTATATAGACACACACGCTATGAGCTCATTCCTAGCCATTGCACAATTAACATTACTTAGATATTTTCTATACGTTTTTTTTTTTTTTTAAGCAGCCTTAGAGCTTTACAGACAGAGAAAAATAACAAGCTTCTTGCTTTAAAGCAACATATAAAAGTGAATAAATAACAGCAAGAATTTTATTTTGTGGGAGCATTTCTATTACAACAGTTTCAGCTATCCAAACTAGCCGTTCTGAATAAACAAAACTTAATCAAAGCAGCATCTCAGGATTAGTATAACTCAAATAGTATTTATTGTTAGCCCTCACGGTAGCAATCTTTATGGAAAGAGAAAAGATCCGAGTGAGCAGATATAAAAAATCTATTCAAAAAGATTCACACATGCAACTTTGGCAGCATCTCAACAGTATTGAGGTGCAGTGATGTGAAGATTAAAGCATTCAGTGTACTGTCAGTAGGGAGCTGTGCAGGTCTTTGAGCTTCTTACAAGTGTTTGAAAAGTGGTCAGACTGCAAGACAAATACTCATCTGTCCTTTAAAACACATAAAACAATCATCACGTGATGAAGAATGAAAGACAGAAAAAAGTAAAAGAGTGGGATTCATTTGTGTAGGTACTTAAAAGAAAGATGGCTTAGGCTAAAGCTTTTAAATTAGAAAGTGTTTCTGCATTCAGTACAACTGATGAAACGGCTTTCATATGCAGATGCATTAAACCCAGTCCTGTATGCTAGTGGCCAAATGAAGACTCTTCTCTTGTCATCTGAACTGACAAGTGTCTCAATTAAAGAGCACCTATTGTCCCATTCACGATTTTACATTTCCTTTGGTGTGAAAGTGTGTGATAGTAACTTTACAATATGCAAAAGGTACAAATCCCAAAGTAAACGATGGCGCGTGTTATTTTTTCCAACATAAATCTCTTTCCTTGGACTACAAGAAACACACGAATTGTAGACAACAGTTTACTTCCTGGGCCTGTCGATGTGGGCCTTTCATTATCATAATTCCTCTTGTTTTTGACTCACAGCCTATAAGTTAACACCTGTCAGCATTGCATTATGAGTGAATCTTTCAAACACGGTAAGGAGCGTCACATTTCCGGCTGATGTCAGAGGTATTCAGCCCAGTCACAATTTACAGATTAGCTGGCCAATCAGGGACCAACAACCATGCAACGCTAAAAATTGCTTAAATCACCTTTCTTTCCCATTCTGACATTCAATTGGGAGTTCAGGAGATTGTCTTGACCAGAACCACACCCCTAAATGCATTGAAGCAACTGCCATGTGATTGGTTGATTAGATAATTGCATTAATGAGAAATTGAACAGGTGTTCCTAATAATCCTTTAGGTGAGTGTATACTACATAAATGAGTGATGTGAGAATGTTTTGTGAATCCGTTTGTAGAAGATCCTGTCTGTAAAGACATTTACTCCATGCTCTTCACAGCCATCTTTGCAAGGAATTGCCAGTTTACCTGCATACCAAGCATTTTTATTATAATTGGTTTGTCTCATGTGCACTTTTCTCTGGATTACTGTTTTTGGACAAGTTTGCTGTTTATCGATCTTTGCCTGGACTTTGGTTACGATTATCTACAGTATGTAGCATATGGATTGTTTGTTTTGGATTTGCTGAATTGTTAAATAAACTAACAAATTGATTCTAAATTGCTTCCAGTAGTTGATCCATTACAGGCCTAATGTATCTGGTAATATTCTTGTAATTTATACAATCCCACTGTGTTTGAAACTGGAAAACCTCATTATGTTCACAAAGATATTAATATTGTATAAAGGGATATATGTTGTTACAAACCTGTATACATTTCTTTGTCCTGCTGAACACAAAGGAAGATATTTTAAAGGGGTGGTTCAATGGTATTTCATGCATTCTGACTTATTAACACAGTTTAAGAGTTGGCAAAGTGTCAAAAAAGCAGTTGGACGTGTTACAGAGTATTTCTGTGCCGAATGCACTTCGACAGGGTTTATACAAGTTTCGAAAAATATTTTTCGATTACAGGCCCAGCTGACGTTTAAGGGGTTTCTATATGTATTAGAGCTGTAACGATTTATTGTTAAAAATATTCTTCTAGACATTTCCTGAATAAGTGTTTGTAATGCTACTTCCTCTGTGGCACAAATGGAGGTCCTGCACGAGAGCGCCCCCTGGCTTTGGGATGTGCCGGGATTTCACCATAATTTATTAAAATTCATTCATTGAGAAAACGCGCACTTGCACGACTAATCATTACAGCCCAAATACGTATGACTTATTTTTATGGGCACTTCCACCGGAAAAGCATGCCCATGCGTCAATCAGCGGGAGACGCTAGAACTTACAAACATCACATCATGCGACACAGCTTTGTTTAATATCAAGACTCAACAATGGTATGAATGAAGAAGTGTGTTTTTGGATGTAAGGAGAAGAAAGCCAGCATTATGAAAACAATGGATATATTTTATTATCCGGGGTGGCAGTGAAGTTTTGCGTGTGTTTGTTTAAAGGAACAATAAGTAGGATTTACCCCCATCTAGTCGTGAAATTGTATTTTGCATTCAAACGAATAGTGCTCTCTAGCGCCTTGCCTTTCCAAATGCGTGTTGCAACTACGGTAGCCGTTATGTACTCACTGATCGCCTTGTCCGTTGCAGCTGGTTCACGTGTTTTCCTCTTGCAGTATTAACTCCTCCTTCTTAACTTTTTCCGTAAGTTATCGTTTCCTGTACGTTATGCAAAATAATCGGTAAAGATAATCTGTTCCTTATAAATCTGATTAAACTGAAGACTCTCTGTTTTTCTTGCCTACTATGGAAGTCACTAGTTCTCCTGTTTCCTTCCTTTTTACAAATATCTTC
Organism: Misgurnus mizolepis; assembly: GCA_025389145.1. Taxonomy (NCBI): domain Eukaryota; kingdom Metazoa; phylum Chordata; class Actinopteri; order Cypriniformes; family Cobitidae; genus Misgurnus; species Misgurnus mizolepis. The sequence continues at coordinate 21,835,942 of JAIFKI010000014.1, read as the reverse complement.
CTTTGTGTTAAGCAAAACAAAGACATTTATACAGGTTTGTAACAGATTGAGTAAAAAATTACAATATTTAAATTTTTGGGTGAACTATCCCTTTAACTGCATTATGGTTTACCTTAAAACACACTGTAAAAGTTAGGCGATCACAACCTTTCAAGGTGAATACAGTGTTACAAAAAAACAGTCCATACAGAAATTACTTTTTTATTATAGTTCTCTAAATAAGAAGTGCAAATACATGTTTATAAACCATTAGAGGAGTGAATGTAATTCAAATCCAATAAAAATACATTCTATATTGTCACTGATATACATCTAATATCATATAGATTATTTAGTATAAAAGCATTAGATATAATTTTTTACAAATTCAGTGAAATAACGATTGTTTTAGTTATTTGCATAGTAAATATCAATGGTTTAGCCTTAAGAGTGTAAAGCAAATGTAAAGAAACAAAAGCAAAGTAGTAAGTGAATAATACAGAAATGTCTAAAGAACAAAAAGGTAAAACAGACGTTCGTGTGTGGGTATTTTTTTGCTCTGTAACAATATCACACATTTTTTAGTTGATGCAATTAAATCTAAATAAGAATTCACTTTAAAAACAGTTTAGACATCTGTGATGTCGGTGACCGGTGACCTTTGCCACAGTTTATCTCAGGATTTTGTTTTGCAACAGCAGACAACATCCTGAGTCATATTCAACACAAAGATGACAACATTTACTATATTCACTGTATGTAAAGATGTGTAGCATAATTTTACTGAGGTCTCAAAACTGTAAGATAATCCTCAGACAGCAGACGACACCGGGTCGGATTTGTGCAGAAGTTGGCAGCTCCGGTGCGGATCCGGCTCGGGGGCGACTGCTGTCTGGCTACACAGATGGAGACACAATGACAGAAACAAATGGCGCTTTTCCATTGCATAGTAAGGCTCCGTACAGTTCACCTTTGGGGGGTTTTCCACTGTGTACAGTACCTAGCACCTGGTACTTTTTTAGTACCACCTCTATTGAGGTTCCAATAAAACGATAATAAAACGTGACATGTAACACTGCAGATCACTAATTGGTAATCAAGAATCGTCACTAGAAGCGTCATTGCTAAACGCAAGATTGGCTAACCCTCATGCACCATTAAGAAAACGAATGTCGTCGTCATTGACAAACTCACTTTTAAGCGGGGAAAAACATTCACATGTTGAAAAATCAAGAGCACCATTCCATCAATCTGCTCCAATGCTCCTGTGTTGTGCGTTTGTTTGTCTCAAAGCGATACTAACTGCAGTGGAAACGCAAACCCAGCCAAAGTAAAGTGAACCGAGCTGCATCGTGCCGAAATTGTAAATGGAAAAGTACCAAAAGTGAAACGTGTTCAAACGTTTTCTTCACTTAAACCATCTTAATTTGTACAAGCCATATACAGTTTGAAAAGTGCAAAAATAGTATCTTTGTGCGCTAACAAACAATGTGTTGTTTGTTTGAGCAGTACCACATGAAAAGTTTGGGGCGGAAACTTTTTGGTAACCTCACTGTTTTTGTAATTCCTGTTTGTGGCACTTACTTACTTCACCTAGTACAAACCCAAAAAGCAATAGGGCTCTCAAGGTTTATTTTATCCTTAATTCACAGTAAATCTTTGTGCGTTACATAAAAAATATGAGTTTGATGTCTTGAAATTTACTATCACTCCCATCAGAGACAACAAAGCAAACTCTTGTGTAAAAATACACAAGCAACTAAACTGATCCTCTATGTATTGCAAAAGTGGAGGTGAAAAACAGCTGACCAAGTCTTATTTTATATATAGTTAATATAACTATTTAATAAAACAACTATTGTGAACTACCAGTGTTATTTTCTTTATTTTGCCATTCAAAACAAAGCCCTAAAATATTTAGAAACTTTCTGCAGATGTCTTTGCCAGAATGCCACTGTATTTCACTTGCTCACTCACTTGGAAATCAGATTTGGCTTCGGTTGAGAGGTTGTAAAGTTAAATGTCCTTGCTGATAATGTTTTGAGGAAGAGAGGGAAAGAGATCAGCGAAGGATGAGCGACGTTATCCCAGCAGAACTCTCTGAAGCCGATCAGCAGCCACACTGTTGTCATCGTCCGAGTCGGCGTCGCTCTGAGGGTTGGAGTTGCAGGGTGAGGTGCATTCTGGAGAGCACAGGTAGTGCATCAGGGGCAAGCGATACTTGCCACAAAAATCTACAAACTTGATATGACGAACACATGAGTCGAAGTAAACACCTGCAGATGAAATAGTCAGAAAAAGCAGGGTTAGAATCACAATCTTACATAGAGAAACATATACTTCTATATGAACGACTCATTTGAAGCACATACTTTTAAAGGCGGAGTCCACGATGTTTGAAAAACGCTTTGGAAAAGGAGACGGGCCGACTACCAAAACACACTTATAGCCAATCAAATAAAATCAAATGCCGGGTTGCGTATGTGTGGGGCGGGTCTATCAACAGAAGGTCCAGATTCTATTGGGGTAGGGGCGTGTTTGTTTAGGTGATTTCAAATATCAACATTGGCTTTCAAACATCATGGACTCCGCCTTTAAGTAGCTAAATACAACTTTATCCTTTATGTGCTTAAATCCATATAATTGGACTGATAAATTCCTAACGATTTTGAAAATTTTACAGAAATCCCAGAAACAGAGATAAGTGTCGTGACTCATACCTGTACACAAATCTGTACCTCTGGCCATAGTTACATGCAAGTTTCAACTTTTTAAGATTTTAAGACTGCTAAGAGTAACTGTGTTCCAATGTTATTAGTATGAGGTTATTTTTACACAACAACAATGTAGCAAAAACGAAAAAGTTTTTTGTTTTCGTTTATGAAATATTTTCATACACACATTTCATATAAACTTTTAGGTACACACAACAGCGCTGTCAAAAAAAAAATGCAGAATTACATCTGCCAGGCCAGTAGATGGCGATGTAACTTTGTAAAGAACCACTACATGCCTGTTACATGCGTGTTCTTCTACAAAGCGATTAGTAGAAACTTTTTTGACAGTTTTGTTTAGACATATAATAAGGTAGGTTTGTAGGTTTATTATTACAAGTGATACTGGACGCCAATACCCTTAAAGCGCCATTTTCGTAAAATTTAACCTCCAAAACGCATAAAAACATTCATCGATTTCATGTGATGTCACACAGTGGTGCGGGCACCCTTGTGGGATCGAATTACAACATGCTTCTATGAGATAATGTTTTAAAATATCCCCAAGAACCCTGGCGCTTTTCCATTGCATAGTACCCTACAGTTTAGGTTGGGTCAGCTCACCTCACTTTGGTTTGGTTAGCTTTTCCTTTGAGCTTAGTAACACTTCGGAGTGGGAGGGATTATAGGCGTGTCATTATATTTGCGCTGCCTACTGCTGTGACATCATACAAGTGAGAGCATTGTTGGAATGCTATACATCCTCATACCATACATTCATTTATTTCTCAGTCCGCCACAAAATTAAAATTGACCACCACAAAAAGATGTTTGCACATCGCGTTTATAACTACCTCTGTCTCACGTGACAGTTTCTGTACAAACACCCGTGGCGTCAGTCGACACGCTCCGTTGAGCCTCATTTAAGTTGCATTAAGCTAGCGGACGTGCAGATCGTGAATGTGCCGCCACAAACTGTGAAAAACTGTTATGGTGTTCCTGATTCTCAACCTGTGGATGTTTTTCATCGCTAAAAGGGAGTTTGGGAACTTATAGCAGAGCACAGATGACAACATGTTTGCTCAGGACAGCGCAAGCTAGCACTAAGGTAAAGCTAATCTTTACATTGTAGCGATGACGCTGGTAGTGACGATTCTCTCAGACCAGTCAGTGATCTACAGTGTTTTCACGTCACATTTTGATATCAGCTCGGTTCGCTTGGAACCCCAACCGAGGTGGTACTAAAAAAGTATCAGGTACTACGTACTGCACCCAGTGGAAAAGCTCCCAAAAGCAAGCCGACCTGACCAAAACCGTGGGGTACTATGCAATGGAAAAGTGTCATATGTGTCTTTAAAAAATGAATTGCTGCTTTCATACAGTATATCTGGCTGTATTTACATTAGTTATCATAGCTATATGGCTGAATTACGTTATGTTGCTTCAATATAGCATTAATGTTTTAATCTACTGTCAATTACAAGTGTCCTGAAATGAAAATAATACAGTAGTAGGCCTACTTACATTTTTAGACATCCTTTTGGAATTATTGCACTGAAATCATCATGTTATAATGCAATTCTTACAGATTCGCTTTAGTGGTGTTCCAGCAGATCATTTATATTTAGAATAACTGAGTAAACACAACAGCGAATCTGCCACAAATCAGCTAAATGACTTGACATTTGTTTATAATCGTAGTTATTGCAAATACTGACTTCAGCCTAGACTGCAAGATAGATTGATCTGTTTGGGAAAACAGGGCATATACGACATAAACTAAAGTGTTAACTCTTTCACCGCCATTGACGAGATATCTCGTCAATTAAGAGAAAACGGTTCCCCGACAATGACGAGATTTTCCGTCTTTCCGCAATACCCCTATTATCCACCAGGTGGCGCCCTTCCGCAACTTTTTAAACCCGGAAGTATTGCCCTATATGTCCGTGTCTGTTTTAAAGATCGCTCTGAATGGGATCTCTATGAAAAGTCTGTCACAAAAATGGAATTAACTCTGCTTTTTGCTCAAAATGTGGTGTTTTTGCAGAAACCTCCCCATATTCAAAAGCTGATTACAAAAGAACCACTGAAGGTAGGATGAAATGTTTTTTTTTTTTTGAAAGCAGAGGGTCTGTTCTTTCATTTGGTATATTGTATGTTTATATATTTAAAGAAGAACATTTTCTGGAAGGCATTAAACTTTGGTGAAAATCATGAAAAACGCTGGCGCTGGCTGGCAACTTTTAAAAAAAAACTTTTTTTAGATAAACATGTACTTATTAAATAACACGATTGGTTAATGTTTTCAGCTGAGCTAGTTAACGCTAGTTAAAACTGTCTCATATTGCATAAGGAGTACACAGACAAACGTATTTATAGAAAATACATTTTAGAAAAAAATAGAGACATAAGAAACAAGACAGTACAGAAATAAGGAAAAATTATAATAATATTAATTAATACATTGATTTTAAAATGCATGCAAGTTTATGTACATATATTTATATGCATTTGCAACTGTAGTATGGTTGCATGCTAATTTTTACGTTGCAAAAGGAAAAATATAAAACGTGCTTTTATGTTTATTCAGTGCAATTTTATCCATAAACAAAATATCCAATTCTTATGCATCTTAAATGCTGTGTTTAATAGTGGGTGTAGTTTTGCGAATGCGTTTTTTTCTACAGCGGCTATGCAAATTCTGAAAAGATGCAGGACAACAGTGTCTGAAACCCATGAATCACTTTACAATTAAAATTGCTGTTGTGTAAATAGCCCCTCAGCAGTTTAGGAAGCCTACCACACACTACACAGTTCCAGTTATATAACCAACCCCCAAAGCTGTTTTTAATAGCAATGAGACACAGTCGAGCATCATATATGTCATCCTTCAGACTATTGTGACTGTTGTACTCTGGACACACAACATTATAATTTCACCCAAAAAATAACATATACAAATGAAGACATGAATGTAGGCTATATGCAATGGGAATATTACAAGTCTCACACCTGCACATTTGGGGTTTGGGCACTTGCTGGCCATGTCCAGGTAATAGACCAGGTGGTTTGGGAGGTCATGATGCGAGTATGAAAGATTCCTGCTTTTAACGGTTCGACCAGCGAGCTCTAGTAGTGATGGAGGGTCGTAGGTCATATCCTTCACAAAGCGCACAACTAATGGATTGCCACGGAGACTGAGCTCCTGAAGCTGCACCAGGCTCAGGATCTCTCTTGGTAGATATGTCAGCAAGTTATTGTGCAGACTAAGAGAGCGCAGGGAATGGAGTCTGTGATGGTAACAGAAAATAATGAAATGGGCAAAAGATGACGAGTAGACCTTTTAATACTTTAAATAAGTACACACACTTTCATTAGCCTGAGTTTAGAATATATCTCAATGCATACCTGGTAAGTTGAGGAGGGACGCTCTGGATCCGATTATCACACAGAACCAGGTAACCGAGGCACGGCAAGTTGGAGAGTTCAACAGGGATGGAGGAGATCTGGTTACCTCCTAAATATAACAGCTCTAAGCTGGTAACAGAAAGATGTTTTTAAGTATAAGTGCAAGCACACAATATAGAAAAACAACTAAGACATCAAAACATTGACAAAATTAATGCAAGAACCCAATTTCAACACTTGGCAGGATGAGTCAGTACAAAAACTGACTAGTCATCCAAAATCACTGCCAATATTTTGTACGTGGTTGTGTGGAAGTCTCTCTATTATTAGCTTACGAGTCAATACAGTTCAACGTTTACTGATAACTGGGATCTTCTGCAAACATCCCTTCTGTTGAATCTGTGTGTTCACAAACATTTGTGTCCTAGACAGCAAGTCTGACAAGAGAACAGGAGACAAAGAGGCATTACTAAAGCCCCATTTACACTGCCTGTTTGAAGTGACTTGATTACAATTTTTTTTCCCTCAAGTGGCACAGATCGGATATGACCCCCGGACATGTAAGCAGGAATAAAGCACAGATTCCGATATCGTCCGATTGGTTTGAGGCCTCATTCATTTGTGAAAATAAACTGGATATGATTTAGATATACATGCATTCGCTTCTGCAATGTAAGCAGACAGACTGGATATTCCCATCTCAAGACGTGTCGTGTGTATTGAAAATGCGACAACATTGGACACCACCCAACATTGAACACCACCTGCGATTATATGTCTCTTCTTAGCAGTGCATATTCGGTACGACGACTCCACTTAGTGGAGTAATGTTGAAGTTTTATGTGTTGTTACAGAAATAAAGCTCTCAATATTTTACTTCCTCTGTGATTTAAGCTGTTTCGGGTCAGTATGCCTACCTTGAATTGTTTCACTCATTTCATTTAATCATTCTGGCCAATCCATCCTTTCTGTGCTCTCCATGAATTTATTAAAGAGAGCCATTCATTTTTGTTTTACCTCATTTCCTTCACCAACCCATCTTGGCTTAGTCTCTACAATTACCAAAGTGGACATAAAAAGCAAAGGAGAACAAAGACCCAGATCTCTTGAAAAGGACCAACTTGGTGTGTAATGTGGGCCAACAGGGAGATACTGTATCTCTATAAGATAAGTTGGCTTTCTGCCAAGTTGGCCTCCATGTATTCACTGTTTCAGCACTGAGGCGACTACATGGTCATCTTGACAATACACTCAGACAGCAATTTTAGGCCTTGCAAGTGCAGCTCTTATAACTAGTCAAACTAATGTCTTATCATTAAGATTTTTATTTGGTAAATCCAATGCAAATGTGTGGTCAGTTTTGTTCAGTGTTGTTGTATAATTGCAGGTACATTTAGTGTCTGATGTCGATCTTTTATCTCTTCTTTAAATAGTTATATTTTTAACTGTTTTAAAGTCACCATGAAATTAAAATGTAAAAAAAGATTTTTTATAAATGGCTTTTTTGCGCATTTTTCTTACTAATAAATCATATTCTTTAAATCAAAAAACGTTAACCCGCTCCCCTACTCGAAACAACCTCTCTTTACTTCCTGTCACAAGGTGGGTGACTATTAGAGGGGGTATCAAAGACTTTTATTTTGCCTGTGAATAGATTGTGGCGATTAGCAATTAGCAACCTGACCAAACTTCCAACGATCAGTTCCCAATGAATGAAATCAAGTCCCGCCACATAGTCATATATATATATATATATATATATATATATATATATATATATATATATATATATATATGTATATATTAGGGCCGGGACTCGATTAAAAAAATTTATCTAATTAATTAGAGGCTTTGTAATTAATTAATTGAAATTAATCACATTTTAATCACATATAAATATTTGACCTGAGAACATTGAGAAGTTATTTTTTCACATGGATTTTTAGTATACCACGATGAATAATGACTGAATACATAAGCTTAAGCAACAAAATATTGTTTATTTTTGTTCAACCAAGTCATTGTACTCAGTGTCGGGCTAATGTCCACGCTAGCTGCTATATGTTTTGCATTGAGATGATACTTGAGGCTCGATGTGCTGCGGTGATATGTGAATTCCTTGTTGCATAGCTTACACAGAACCATGCTCTTATCAACGCTTCCATCCGTTCGTTTTTATAAAAGAATTCCCATCCACGGGGCCAACCAAAGCGATCTCATCAGCTTCTTCGTTCATGTTCACTGTGGTTTGTTTGTTGTCTGAAGTCATGAACGCTAGTTGGTGCTCCAGTATAATTGGTCCGCCGAAACTCATCCAATGAGAAATGTTCCGCGGTGCAAAAATAAGTGCGATTAAAATGCGTTAAAAATGTTTAACACGTTATTTTTTGTGTAATTAATTAATCTTATTTAACGCGTTAAAGTCCCGGCCCTAATATATATATATATATATATTTAAAACATTTATTTAACTTAAATTTATTTTTTATGAATTATTTTTACTATTTAACAAATAGTAAAAACAGGTGAGGTAGAACAAGAGAGAGTTCAGTGACGCTACTTTTAAAGCGAAAACACGTTTTGGTATTTGGTAGTAAAACTGTTAAATACAGCAAGTGTGGATTCTATGGTAGTCGAGGCCTGAAAAATGGAGGGGAATCCGACAATTAGTGATAAATGGAGGATTTTTTTTATTTCAGGGGGAGTGTTGGTGGGGGGGGGGTCATTTTTAGCCAACTTTTCTTAATTCTCTCACCTAAATGTTTTCTCAGTCAGTGTATTTGTCTTTATGGCATAATGTTGTTGCACAATTGGCATAATGTTGTTGCACACTAGCTTACACACAGCACAAGGAAGTTTTAAACAAGTTTATGTAATTTCTGTGAATATGGGGGTGTGGCCTGGCCTCAATGGTCCTTCAGTAAGCAGTGTGCATGTGACTGAAAAATGTGCAGGGTAGAAATTCAACTAAAATGGAATTAAATCTTGTTGTTTAAAACAAAATTATGCTGCAGAATTTTTTTTAACTACATTTAAAGTTTCCTGTTACAGGCAAACCTGCATTTTTTTTCAAATTCCCAGTTTATTCCCATATATTCCCGTTAATTCCCTTGAAGATTCTCAGAATTTTGCAACCCTACTAGACTGTAATCCTCAAACACCGAGCCATAAGACAATGAGTCAAGATGTTTGTTAAAACGCATGTGGGTTATAATTAGGGCAACATTGATAAGGTGTATAACTCATCTGGGTAAAGTTATGATTAATTGTTGAACAATCCTGGAAAAGATGACTCTGTCAAAGACACACAAACTCACTCCGGTCAATGTGACCCCTTGATTTGCACAACACTGCACTTTGTTCAGAGCACTCAGCAGCACAATCTATCATTTGGATCCAAATTGTATTTTTTTTGTGCACTTTTAATATTGCATCAGTCCGACTAAAACGATTAATGAATAACATTAGAAATGAGTAATGCAAATCCTTTACTAATGAAAAAGGGGAATGGTCTTGTCACTTTGTGTCCAGTACAAACAGGATAAGTAAAAGACAGGCATCATTAGACATTTTAATCCCTAATATACATTGTCTCAGACTGATCCCGTTTCACATATTGAAAGATTTTTTACTTCACTTTTTGCTCCCTTTAGAGTTGAGTAACAATACGTGTTGCAAATATACTGTACCTTGAGATCACACGTGCGATTCATATGTAATCTGCTAGCTAGATTTCATCAGAACACAAGCAGAATACCAAGACTGTGCTCCTCCTCTTCAGTAAAAATAGAATACACTATGGATGGATAGATGGACGGATGCACGATATTATCGTCAGATCAATATCATGGGCAAATAAAGGCTTATAAATTGATTAGCCAACAGCCAGATAAAGATAATTACGCCGATATAAAGACGTGTTGTTGATTATATGATTTTTCACAGAAGAAACTTGTTGTGAATGTTGTGGTCAAGCTTAAGATCAGGCTCGTAAACTTTACTAATTGTAACTTAATTGGGAAGTCATTTAACAAGTTGCCTAAAGGTGACAGACACCCCACAGAATAAACGAGAATCATTTCTAATATTTACAGATAACCTGAACATTGAATTACCTTGTTAGATTATCTATCTCAACTGGGATGGTTTTCAGTCGGTTTCCCCCCATTGACAGAGACTGAAGTCGTTGCAGTTGCAAACACTGGCTCGGGATCTCCTCAAATCTGTTTCCGCTTAAATTTAACACCTCCAGCTGCAGAGAGCCAAAGTCTTTCGGCAGAGAAAACTCATTTAAGCGATTGTTCTTGGCTATGAATGTTTTAAGTTTGGTCAGTCGGGTGATATCCTCACAGATGACAGACAGCGCGTTGTTGCTGATGTCCAGAAACTCCAGGTTAGCGAATGAACATATGGAGTCCCGTAGCACCGTGATCCTGTTATAACACAGATACAGTTGTTTCGTGTCTCTCCGTCGTTTCTCGCTGATCGTGTCCGTACTCAAGTCGTTCATATTCAAACGGGACAAATCTAAGACGCTCTCACAGATACTGGCTTCTTCAGAACCCTCCATTTTGTTTTCAAAAAGACGAGTCTTCCTTCTGGTTATAAGTTAGCCGTTTCCTATCACCGCGAGCCAGTCTGTTTCCACACAATGCCTGTAACATCCATGAGTAGTAACTTAAAATCTCTGGCGTAACGGCAGATGGGTCACGAACCACGATACAGTCTTTTCGGTGGTTTTGACTTCATGCGGCGCTGCGCAGACTGATCGGAGTATGACGTCAAAGGTCCGCGAGAGCGTGTTGAAACCGCGGCTCTAGTTTCTATCATTCTCGCGGTACTTTGATGTCATACGCCGAACAATTTGCGCAGCGTCGCGTAAACATTTTCATTTGTCGTTCATGTTGGGGGCTGGAAGAACTTGTGGCTCCGCCCTACTGTTTTAACCCTGTAGTAACAAGCTGGCTGTGTAGACTTACATAAGCTCTACTAATAATCTTACTTGTTTCCGTCAGAAATATAGCGTGTATTTTAAATACAGTTTATGCAAATTAAAATAAATAAAAATGCATGCATATTTTCTTGTGTAGCGTCACTATTGGTGGTTATGTAATCACAGCTGTTGCTGGGACTTCATTATGCAAGAAGTCAATGAGTTCTTCTCATGACCCTGGCTGTTCATTTGTAATGATTTAATTATACCCATAGCTGTATAGAGTGTGCATTGTGCTGTTTTAAATTAATGTCATTCATTGCATACTGTGTATTGCTTTATCCCCAAATATCTGCCACACTGATTCTGAACCATGCAAACATTTTAGGCACTTTTACACATCTGTATATAAAGTATGTAACACTTGTTTCCAATTGTTTAGTTTAATCCATAATTTTCCTGTATGTTATGTTATATATTAAGTGTTATGGGTCATTCTACAGAAACCTCCAATTTTGGTATGGCAAGATGTCTTAAAATGTATCTATTTTTCTAGCATTTAAACTAGAGATGCAGCGATACCGATACTGGTATCGGGTATCGGCCTCGATACCACATTTTCTAAAGTACTCGTACTCGTTAAAAGTCCCCTGATACCAGGGATCGATACCACGGTCTGAGAAATGTCTATGTTTGAGCGGCGTGTAAGGGGTTAAAGCCTCTTGTGTTGTCCAAAGAGGCAGAGTTTACAACAAACTGGAAAACTAGTCCCTTGTTTTTTTGTTAAATTATATGACTAAAGCTGTTACCTGTAAATTTAAATCATGTTTTTTATTAAGTACTCGGTATCGGTATCGGCAAGTACTGAAATGCAAGTACCCGTACTCGTATTCCAAAAAAGTGGTATCGGCGCATCCCTAATTTAAACTTAGACCACATTATTATTACTTATTTATAAGTACACATTAATTACAGCTTAATGATTTTTTGTTTTTTGTGTGCATGTACTTCAAGGCTGCATATACCTTTATTTTGTTACTGGTGTTCCCTTACTTCTTTAGCAATATTAAAGGTGTTTATGAAATATTATTTTAGATTTGTTTTCAGCTTTAAAGCTTAATTCTTTAATGTAGCAGAATTCAATTAATTAAAATGTATCATCATCATGTCACATGTGAAAGATTTTATTTAATGCGAAAAAAAAAACACATAAACACCAGTGACACCAGTTACTGATCTTCACTGCTGTGTTACCCATAAGGAAGGTAACACCAGTGACAGTAACGCCAGTGACAATTTTCATGAAAACTGCAAGTCAAGTGATGTCATCAGTCAGTGGTGTAGTGGTGTCTGGAGAAGTGGGTATACTCTAAATTTATGCCCCAAGTAGAAGTGGGTATACTCTTAATGAATGCCCCCAGTAGAAGTGGGTATACCCCATGCCATCAAATAAAGAGGTGGGTATACTCCGTATACCTGCGTATACCCTGCACTACACCACTGTCATCAGTGTAATTTTGATTTAAAAATAAGAGCTTTTTTGTTAAATGGTAACACCATTGACACAACCAGGGGACCACTACTTTTATTATATATTTTATAATATTTATTTAGCATTTTGTCTTTTAATGTAATTTACATCATTTATTTGATAGTTATGGACACATTATTGAATTTTAAATGGAAGAAAACACTGTTTTTGATCTCAAAATAAAGCATTTTCCCTCTGTACTTGATGGTGGGGACGAGCACTTCTGTGGTGCTTGGAATTCTAATTAATTAATAAAAATCAAATATTGCTACACTGATGGCTCAAGAAGGTGTAATTGTTCAAATAACATATTGTTTTATTTTAAAATATAAAAAATTATAACCCTAAAGGGTATGGACAGAAAAATGAAAATTTCCGTAGAATGACCCTATACATAAATGTGTAAACACATTACATTAAGTTAATGTTGTAAATGCAAATACTATTGAGGTCAGACATTTCGAAGAGACAGACTTAAACAAACGAGGATACCTTTTATTTTTTATTTAAACATTATTATTAGTACGCAGAAGTAATATGACTAAAACTGAGCAGAAGGTTTTACAATAAAATGTTTCATTCTGCCCCACTGAATAAGACAAGGATACAGACATACAAAAGACAATCGATAGGTGTCTACTATAATACTGAAAATTTTATGTGCACTGTGTGTCCTACAGAGAAAGCCACTTTATCAATGGCACCCTGTTTGTATAATTAAGGCACTCTTTACCACAAAGGATTCATACTGTTAGTGGAATTTAGTGGAAATGAAACTAAAAAAGATAAACACACACACAAAAAAAGTATTTTCACACACACTCAATTCTGTAAAGAATGCAACTACACTACATTGGCAAAAGCAGATCTAATCTCTATTCTGACAGGTCTTTTATGTACCAGGTATAAAGTAGTTGCTGGGTCCAGAGTAGTGGTACACCTGGAGATTTCCGTACAACATTAAACATCCTAACATCAGGCTTTGGTTTTAGATTACTCATGTCTGTACTCAGTCCCACCTGTGTAGATGAAAGGCTTATGATGAATAAAACATAACTAAACTTAGTTCTGTCATGAATCTGACTTTGTTATTTCTTATACGTCTGCCTTGTTCATTTTAAACTATAAGAAAATCAAAGTGGGACTGATCACAGTGAGTTTTAGCATTAAAAATTAAAATAAATATAACCTCAAGCAAAGCTCTATTCTATATCTATTCTAATTCAATGACTTCCTTATAGCACAGTTGTCGAGTAACAACATGGGTATTTATCATCCCATAATGGCATTAAAGGCTAAAATGTTCAATATTTTAATGTTAAATTACTTTACTTTTCCAGATGCATATGCGGAGATGCCGAGGTAACCATAAGTAAGCCATTTGATGGCACTATGGTGCTATCAAAACATTTTGTTTGAGCTCTCAGCAACTCTGGCTGAACCAATGATGTGATATTGGGGAAGGACTTTTGGTTTTATGACCAATGCCAATGGTGGGAGTGTGTGAGAAACCTGTAATAACGTAATCATTATTTTGGTGAAGCTGATGCACAGAATTTACACACTTTCAAAAGTACTGACTGCTTTCTACATGTCCTACTTACTGTAGCATCATCTACTATCTAAATCGACAGGGCAAAGCAGCGAAACAGAGGAATACTAACATTAGCACCTTTATGAAAGGTCTCAAGACTATGACTATGACCCAAAATCACTCTCTCACCCTTTTCATCTCTCTTTTTCTATTGCCATTGTCTCAATCACAAACAACACATTTCCACATATAACTGTAGATAGACAAACAAATAAATGGTAAAATAATAATTCATTAAACAAGTGAATACAATAGGGACCCCCAAAACAAAGTGCTGAGGCCACCTCTGCAAAGTTCGGAGTGACGATCAAACAAATTACAGCACTTGAAGACATACAAATAAACATACAAAATGGTATAAAAAAGCTAATAAAATACGGACAAAGTACAACCGTATCATAAAAACACCTTAATTACAGAGTAGATGCAGTACAACTAGCAATGAAAGTAATAAGAAATAACCTATTCATGGAAAACCACGTGATTCTTCCATTAACAGTACGATATCTTAGGAGTCCTGATTGTGGTCAGTAGGAGAGGAATTTCTTCCACATCTCCGCGTCTCTCTATCCTGGTTTAGACCTCTTTTGTGCTGGTCTTCATCTTCTCAACAGTGTCCTAATAGAGGGAAACAGTTTACAAGTCAGATTCAGTCTAAGGCCATGTTTACATTAGAGCATTTGCGTTTTAAAACGGCATTTTAAAATGAAAACGATCCTCGTTTATTCTGGCATTTTAAAAAGAATCTTCATCCACACTATGCACCACCATAAACGCATGAAACATGCCCAATCACATAACTGGGCATGTGCATAAAAGTGTAAAATAACTTATTACTCTAATAATAGCTTACCTTTGCGCGTTTACGCAGCCTAGGGGTGTGCGATATTGACAAAAAGTCATACATGGGTCCTTTGCTGGCAACTATAACAGACACTATTTTTTAACCTATAAAAATGTGTTTGGGAAAGTCTTATACTGTTCTATCTCCCCCCTACAACATATTAATATGATTAATAGGTTAATTTAGATTTTATAACTAAACAGAAAGGTCTTTATGATTTAAAAAGAAAGCATTCAAGTGAACAGTACTTACAGTAGCGAACTTGAAGCAAAAATAAATTTTAGCAAATGCAAACTTCAATCAAAAATAATAAGAGGTGAAGTATTAATTTAGCCTACCAGAAATGCTTATTGCATTAATTTTTATAATTGTGCGAGGTCCGTGCACGTCCTCCGCTAGCAACACAGAAATAGCTAAAAGCCCAAGCGCCTAAGAGCATTATATATTAATGACTTTGAGTTTATTGTTTTTATTAATTTATATTCACAAAACTTATCAACAAAACATCGATTCAAATTAAGAGACAAATTATCTGAAACGAAATTCATTTTAAAGTAGCAAACAAAACTTACATTAAACTGGAAAATAATGTCTGACCCATTACAATTCTCTCTTCATATTGGCCTTTGCAACGCCTATATGGCATTTAAAATTACAGTCTATCTTTCGTAAGCGAACTAAATTTAAACAAAACATTAACACTTATACTCTTCTAGCTCCCCCCTACAACATATTAATATGATTAATAGGTTTATTTTGATTTTATAACTAAACAGAAAGGTCTTTATGATTTAAAAAGAAGCATTCAAGTGAACAGTACTAAACAGTAGCGAACTCGAAGCAAAAATAAATTTTAGCAAATGCAAACTTCAATCAAACATAGTAAGAGGTGAAGTATTGCTTTAGCCTTCCAGAAATGCTTATTGCATTAATTTTTAAAAGTGTGCGAGGTCCATGCACGTCCTCCGCTAGCAACACAGAAATAGCTATGCGCAAGCGCCTAAACGAGCATTATATTAATGACGTTGAGTTTATTGTTTTTATTAATTTATATTCACAAAACTTATCAACAGAACATCGATTAAAATTAAGAGACATATTATCTGAAACGAAATTCATTTTAAAGTAGCAAACAAAACTTTCATTAAACTGGAAAATAATGTCTGACCCATTACAATTCTCTCTTCATATTGGCCTTTGCAACGCCTATATGGTGTTTAAAATTACAGTCTATCTTTCGTAAGCTAACTAAATTTAAACAAAACATAAACGCATTAAACCCAACAATACTCAAACATTCATATAAAACAGACATTATCTATAAGGATACATGTTAAAACAATCCGATATAGCGTTTATAATACCTGGATGGTAGATGTTTACTATTTTTTGGCAAAACCTCCGTTGCAAACCAACATTTACATGAATAAAATAATTTTTACTTTGAAAATGATGCGTTGTCAGGTTAACATCAGCTGTTCGTTTACATAAGACTCCGTCTACGTTCATTTACACTCAGAGCAACGTCTGAGTTCTCAAACTAAAACAGGGTCTTCAGCGTTTGCGAACGAATCCGTTTATGAGGGTCGAAAACGGTGATGTAGTGTAGATGAAAGGCGTAAACGTAGCAAAAGTAACACGTTTTAAAGGATAAACGCATTAATGTAAACATAGCCTAAAGCTGTGTGGACACCGCCAGCGACTTGCAATGGGCGGAGTGACGCAATCTCATTCATTTCAGTGAAAGCTTAGCGATTTCTGACGACACAAAAAACAATGAACATTGGCGACAGAAAGTTGGCATGTTCAGCTAAAACATGCAGTTTAGAACAGTTAAACTTTATGCAAATGATGAGCGACTTTTGGGAGCCACAACCAATGAGAGTAAAGCAGTTCACATCATCCGTATTGCGTCAATTACTGAGAGGACGGTTACTCATTACCTGAATTACGAACGAATGGATTTTAAAGTGCAAGTTTTTGATGACATCGCCATGTTATATCGGTGTAAACTACGTAAACACAAATCTGTAATAACGGTGACATCATACGCATGTGTTAATTCAGTCTATAGGCATGCGTAAGTATAACCAAAACAACAATAGCGGCCTACAGGACTGTGATTGTGCTGCTCAAGATACAGAGTTTATTAACACTTCTCCAACAAAGTTTACAAAATTTTGCATGATTTGGAAATCCGGGGTCAGTTTTAGTAATAATTCATAAAGCACATCGTTGTAGTATAGTTGTTGGGATGTAAACGCTTTTATGCAGTTTGGTTATTCAATCACACAACAACAGCATTTTGGGGTCCTGAAAATCCACACTTTTGAAGATGGGTGTAAAGTGCAAGTTTTTGATGACATGGCTTTGTCATATCTGTGTAAACTACGTAAACACGAATCTGTGATAACTGTGATATCATACGCATGTGTTAATTCTGTCTATAGGCATGCATAAATATACCCAAAACAACCTGATCTTACAAAATCCGTGAAATAGTAATGTAATATTTTGCTCATTTTTGCGTGCATTCCACCATTTTACGTGCCAGTGCCACGACTTTCTTTTTCGTGTATGTTTCACGTATTGGTTACTCAACAGTTTTTCCTATTTTCTTTACCATTGTTGCTTCGGTTTGGGGTTAGAAAGACTTTCTTTTACATAAAATGACATCCTTACCCAAACCCAACTCTTACTCTAACGTCAGACGACAATGGTATAAAAAGCATATGAAAGTTTTTTATAAATCAATACTTAAAGTGACATCCTAATGCAGACAGCAAATCTAACCCCAAACCGAAGCGACAATTGTTTAAAAATAGAAAAAACAGTTGAGTCACCAATACGTGAAACTTACACGAAAAAGAATGTCGTGGCACGGGCACGTAAAATGGTGGAAATACGTGACAATGACACACAAAACTTAGCAAAATATTGCGTGACTATTTCAACGAAATTTGTGAGATCATGTAGATCCAAAACAACAATAGTGGCTTACAGGACATTGTGTGCTGCAATTATGTGAAAATTAAATCATTTATAAATGCACATCGTTGTTGTGTAAACATATCCTCACTTTAACTCTGAGCATCAAACTAACTGTAAAAGATTGAATTTAACTTACAAAAGTCACTAAAATTACTTTTAACAGCATCTGAGACAGAGTTCCACAGTTTTAAAACCCTAGATAAACAACTGTACAAGTTATCAAGGCCACAATTATTGGATATGAAAGAAGGCAGTCAGTTGACCTGATGCTTGTTGAGTTCAGCCACCCGGCGGGTCCATTCCTCCTCTGTCATCTCCTCACCTCCATCCGTCTCTATAGCTGGGGTTTTCTCTGTGGAGACATTATTATTTTATAAGAACAGGAAATTACAATGCTTCTTAAGTAATTGGAAGTGTTTGTATTTAAAACTTTCATCTCACCATCACAAGTCATGGCAGTGCAGACCCAGTTTCCACATGCGCAGACGCAACGGTTGCAGTCCACTTGGGTCTCGGCTCCATCCTCATAAGTTTCATCTTCCAGAGCGCATTCTGTTTTAATGCACAGACATTCATCATTTCCCATCCTACCCATAAATTACTAGCGTATTATGCATAAAGAATCCACATGCATATTTTTGTGTCCGGGGGTATTATGTACTATAAAAAGAACTTGATACATTTATCATGTGTCACTTTGTTCTATGAAACCTATTTAGTTTAAATATATTTTCAGAATTTTTTATGTTTGTTATTTCAAACTCGTAAAATGACAGGTGGGGAAACTGTCTGTACAAATTAGCAGTTTGAGACAACTGTTAAATTATAAAAATCTAAATACGTTTATTTTATTTTCAAAACATTTCCTATAAACAGATTTCATGAATATCAGTAGTTGTTGGGATGTTACGATATTTGAAAAACTTTTGTCCAACAATTTGGATGTTCTCAAATGTCAAGGTAGGACCACAGTCATGGGTCTTTTATTAAGAAGTTAACAAGTATAAACAGTAAACATGGTATCATCCAGTGAACCCCAGCTGGTCTTTATGGCTGAATAAAAAGTTTGTAGATTTCTCTCAAACACTGAAAAAAATTCTACTTTAGTGTAATGAGAAGGCTTGTACACTTTATAAAACTAGAAAAAAGCTATTTTATCAAACATATTTTATTTGTATTTAAAAAGTTTATTTATGAATTTGATATCACAGGCAAAAAAATTATACCAGCATCCAAGTATGTAAATTCTTTAAACTAATAATTAAAAAAATTATGAAACTATGAAACAAACAATGAGCATGACACAGGTAACGCATTAAAACGTATATTGCAAATAGACAATGATTAGTTGTACCATCTGACTTTTTTTGAAAGTACTATAATGGTATTCCTGAATAAAAACATCTGCATTACATCCATTTTAAAAAGTATTTTTTTTTAATAAAAATAATAGTATTTTTAAAAATGAAAATAATTTTATTTTTTTAAATGAAAATAATTTTATTTTTTAAAATGAAAATAATTTTATTTTTTAAAATGAATATAATTGTATTTTTAAAAATAAAAATAATTGTATTTTTAAAAATAAAAATAATTGTATTTTTAAAAATAAAAATAATTGTATTTTTAAAAATAAAAATAATTGTATTTTTAAAAATAAAAATTATTGTATTTTTTTAATAAAAATTATTGTATTTTTTTAATAAAAATTATTGTATTTTTTTAATAAAAATTATTGTATTTTTTTAATAAAAATTATTGTATTTTTAAAAATAAAAATAATTGTATTTTTAAAAATAAAAATAATTGTATTTTTAAAAATAAAAATTATTGTATTTTTTTAATAAAAATTATTGTATTTTTTTAATAAAAATTATTGTATTTTTTATAAAAATAATTGTATTTTTTAAAATAAAAATAATTGTATTTTTTAAAATAAAAATAATTGTATTTTTAAAATAAAAATAATTGTATTTTTTAAAATAAAAATAAAGATTGTTTTGTCATTCACCCACACATCAATTCTGCTGTTTTTATTCACTGAAGAGATAATCCTTATACACTGTCAGAAAAAAGATCCCTAACTGTCATTGGGATGGTACCCTTTCAAAAAGTACACATTTGCACCTAAAAAGAAATCATATTAGTGTACTACAGTGTAATTAAATAATAACAATAATCATAATAATAATAAAAATTTGTAACATGTATAACTATATTGTTGTCTATTGTTGCGAACACATCACTTTAAGTTCACAAGGGGGAGATTATTTAAGTATATTTAAAAAAACAATGTTTATTTATGAAGATATTTAGTTATTCCTTGATTATACTTGAACTTTCAAACCATAGTAATTTTATGTGAAAAGCATAGATGTCTGCAACTAAACTTACCTGTGACCTATATTTTAACATTTAGCACAGGAACTTCCTATCATGTCATGTCTGTTTCTAAAGCTATCTAGAAGAAAATTATAAGTTATCTTCTTTATCTTCTTCATTTTTATCTTCCATTATCTTCTTCTTTAGATTGGACTGTTTATACTGATTGGCAGACCCATGTGTCTGTGTCTGAATGTGTACTGTGTAGTTCGATATGATGTCAGACGGATCCCTCCCACTGAACTTTCACCTACTTCTGCATGCTTTGCTCTTCAGCATGGAGCACATTCTGTCCAAGAGTGGAAAATCCCTGTTTGCTCTTATGTACTCTTTGCTTCCTAGAACCACAACTACATTTCGCATTTTGCAAGCGATGAAATCAAATCAATTTGTTCAGACAATGCTGTCACCATCCAGTACATCTGTATCTGTTGCCAGAATAATAACTTAAGAGCTAATACAACGGCAAAAGACACAAAAGAGTAACATTTGTTTCTAAAAGCTTAGTTTTTAAAGCACTAATTTGTAATCTATGATTGTATCTAGTAAAAATATGTTAATAAAAAACATAATTTTTATGTGTTTTGCTGTTCAAACTAAAAAAAATTTGCTGTGTTCCTCAAGTCCTATGCTGTCTTAATAAATAAATAAAGGACTTACTTTTCTCAGGTGGATTGAAGCCTGGTTTTAAACAGTTGAGGAATTCATCAAAGCTGAGTTTCCAGTCAGCATTCTCATCTGAGAGCTCAATAAGAGCATCCACACAAAGGCTCCTGAGAAATACATGCAGGCAATATCAAATATTTGATAAGTTATAGAAAAAGAATGAATTATCCTGGTTTCACATTTACTTATTTTGTACAGTAGATGACAAATGTGTTCCCTACACAGTTAGAAACAATGGTCAAAAAGCTGTCACTGGGGCAGTACTCTTTTATGTACCATTAGGTTCAGATTTGGTGCCAATATGTATGCTTGAGATACCAATATGTACCTGTTTAGATGCCCTTATAAAAAGTATAGCCCCATTGACAGCTGGGGTACATTATGTTGACCTTTTTCTGACCAAACCCATGAACTTTGTATTGCTTATGCAATGCTTTACCTACTGAGCTACAGGAACTGATGAGTAACATTGTCAAATGATTTTAAAGGGGAACATATGACACAAGTCATGTTTGTTATTCTAACAGATTATCTAGCAAGCCAGGAGACTGTATTTGCACTGTGAATGTTTGCCTGTCATTATCAATGTTTGTGAATGAGAACTTTCCAAGCACAAAGACGGGCACAACACACTCTCATGACCTCTTCATTGAAACAAACAGAAGAAACCTATTGATTTTTATACACTGACACAACTATCAAAGATTTGGTTCACCCCCCCAAAATAAAACTTGTGTATAACCTGAGCAGGCGGTTGTTCTCCTCTTCAGCATAAGAGTTCATCTGAACAGCGGTGTCATTGTGTTGGATGAACTTGAGCAGCTCGGCCGAATCCATCTGAGAGTCGCCATTATCATAATTCTACACAAAAGCAAAACAGCATATTAAAAACATTGAAATATATTGCCATTATTGTTAAGATCAGTGGATCCCCACCTGGGGGCCGGGCTGGACCCCTATTGGGGGCGCCAGAGTTCACAGGGTGGTATGGGATTTGATATGCAAAAATGTTACACTAATAATTTGAACATATATTTTAAATCATTAGATTAAAGATTAAATCACATGCTTACAATGCCAAGATAAGGTATAAAATAGTTGCATAAAATAGTAGTTTACATTTTGCTCGCTCCATCTCAACTTAACAGCAAAATCAAATGGAAAGATAGATGTAGAGGGTTGGAGGGCTCAGGTTGTCATACATGGACTTAGGGGGCACGCAAGGCAAAAAGGGTTGGATCTTTTGGTTTAGATCAACAAGACCTTCTGTTAGTTGCAGAATAGCATCCAAAACAGTAAAAGTGCTTAACCTTTAGAAAATATTGATTTTCAAGCTCAGAAGATCAAACTAAATTTTATAAAAGCTGACCTTTGTATTTATTTTAAATGAGGTTTGCAATTTTACCATACACTTTTACCATGATTGGGTCATACAAGTTTTGCTGTTAAGTAAATCCTGTTAATATTTTAAGCAATACACATATAATAAATGAATTTATTAATAGATGGTTTCAGCAGTACAAACATAACTTCCGGTAAACTCCGCTTAGAATACATAACAACAAAGTCCTTTTAGAGTAGTTTATTTCTAATAACAAGCAAAATAAATAACAAGTATATTACCTTTGTTCAAATCATAGCTAAAGCGTATAAATAAGCTAACGTTACTGTGTAAAATGTGAACTATATAATGTATGCAATATTAACTACAGATCGGCTGCCAAACGTCCCATCAAATAAGTTATTTTTGATGAGGTATTTGTTTAAGAGTTCAGTTTAGCAACTAGTCAGACCATTAAACAAACAGAGACCGGAAGTTAAGTTTCGCTCAAATGCATAATCGCGTCACCGCATATGCGTCCGATGAAACGGTCTATACACATTGTGAGGAACAGGGCTGCAAGAAAATCCAATTTTGCCTCAATTTAAGTTGGCTTTGGACTAAATGCTGATTTGTAGTTTTTCCTAAAAAACCTTTGGTAACATGTTAAAGGGTTGAAGGTTGAAATTGACTAATGCAAGCAATGCGTCAACACTACAATTAGTGTAGAAATCGAATTCATTGAAAAAGCTATCCTGCCACGCTGTAAAAAAAGGGGTAAATGATCTAGTTCTTAGTTTAATCTTATCTCAGCAGTCTGTCAGGAGACTATACTGCCTGGTCCAGCGATCACTTCTCATTAACTGTTCATGACTTTGTTAAAAATCTAGGCTTTGTCCTCCCACACACATCTAATAACTTCATTAAAAGGTGAACTCTGTCATTCACTCATACTGCAGTTGTCTATACTAATACAATTACAACTAGATGGAAATCAAATTTGCTGGCATTAAACATATTTAAAAGATATAAGTTAAACATTGTTGTAAAACCAAAGTAACATTAAAATGATATTTGTCTTAATATAGTAACTATACTCTAACCATGTTGTTTCTGCTAAACCTATGGCAATATATGTATATATAGTCATTTATCTGCTAAAACATGGTTACAACAGTTTTACTATGTTAACAACGGGGCTAAGAGTTTTTAAATGGTAAAGATATAAATTAAAACTACATTAAGACTTAAAACAAGTCGGAGCTAATGATGTGGTGGACTGTGCTGCAACATATGGTGCAGATGGACTTCCGGCGACCCAAGTTCGAATCCTGGAACAAGGTCCTATGCCAATCCCATACCCCTCTCTCCACCCTGTACATTCCTGTTGTCTCTCACATACTGTCTATCAAATAAAAGCAAAATGGCCATTTCTGTGGATCCATTTCTAAAAGTCTTATTCTTTAGCTTTCTTAGCTTCACACACAGCAGCTATACCACTGAAACAAACTGATCCATCAAAACGTTAAACTGCTCGAACTGCTGCTGTGCATGCATAACTCGTTTTAGTTGTATTTCACATGCATTATTAGGTGGCTATCAGAAAAACCTGCAGACACTTTGAAGGGCAGCAGAAGATCACTGATATTATATCCCTGCAGCTAAAGGGACAAGATCAGAGTAATCCTCTGGCGCCATAAAAAATGTATGTTGCTTCACTCAAAAAAAACTGAATACATTGAAACTGATATCAGTGGATCTTCAAATGTAAAACAATCAGATTTTATGTTTAAAAGTATAAAAAAAATTGCAGTTAATACATCATGTGCTAGCTGTCTAGGGATGGTACCCTTTAAAAAAAGTAAAATTTGGCACCTAAGTGGTGCATAGTACCTCAAAGGTACATATTAGTACTAAATGTGTACATATCTGTGGTTGTTGGTACATATTAGGACCTTATTAAAGGTTACTGCCCCATTGACGCTTGGGACCATTTTTTCTGACAGTGTATCGTGTGTGTATCAGGCTTTAAAGCAGATGTTCTGAGCTATGAATTTATTATATTATATAATTATAAATGAATGAATTAAAACAGTGCACACACCTTGAAGTACTTGAGAAGGATATCAGTAAAGTTTGAACCCTTAGTGAACCAGCCATCTGGAACAACCTCCATCTGCAGCCAGTCGATCACACGTCTGCGCAGCTCATTACGATCAGCAACGTAACACACAACTTCATTGACAACAAACAACACATAAATAATTTTTCACATTTTAGATGTCTCAGACCATTGTCAGAATCACATATCAGTTATGTCATAAGGTGATGCGAAGTTTGGCTGATAAATGTAAAAAGCAAAGCTATCTGCTATCTGTATTAACTCTTTCCCCGCCATTGACGAGATATCTCGTCAATTAAGAGAAAATGCTTCCCCGCCAATGACGAGATTTTCCGTCTTTCCGCAATACCGCTATTATCCACCAAGTGGCGCCCTTCCGCAACTTTTTAAAACCGGAAGTATTGCCCTATGGCAAGCTGCTGCATGTCCGTGTCTGTTTTAAAGATCGCTCTGAATGGGATCTCTATGAAAAGTCCGTCACAAAAATTGAATTATTTTTGCTTTTTCCTCAAAATATGGTGTTTTTGCAAAAACCTACCCATATTCAAAAGCTGATTGCAAAAGAACCACTAAAGGTAGGATGAAACGTTTTTTTTTTTGTTTGAAAGCAGAGGGTCTGTTCTTTCATTTGGTATATTGTATGTTTATTTATTTAAAGAAGAACATTTTCTGGAAGGCATTAAACTTTGGTGAAAATCATGAAAAACGCTGGCGCTGGCTGGCAACTTTTTTAAAAACGCTGGCGGTGAAAGAGTTAACTAATATCTGTATTGTACAGCCTAAGATAAAAGGCATAAGAAGATAGAAAAGTTGTCACTTGTACCTCAAAGGTACATATCTGTATCTAAATGGTACATATAAGGACCTTCTCAAAAGGTACCGTCCTAGTGACAACTTTTGTACCTTTTTTCTGAGAGTAGGTGACAAGATAAAGAAGAAAATGTGACCCTGCCTGTAAGTATTTTTATGATTTACTTTGATTTAAGTTTTCTACATAAAATCATCTTACATAATGTAAAGAACATTCTGTGAAAATATAACATTGATATCTTTATTATAGACTAGAGTAAGGTCATGTCAGAGATTGACATTAAATGGAAATCAGTGAGGGAAATCAAACTTTGTTGTTCCAAGTCTCATCATTAGATTATGAGATTTCACAGACGGGTCACAAAATTTTAAGTATTTGCACCATTAATTTCTTAAGAAGCGTGTCTTGATGGCGTTTCTGAGGCTATGCAATTTAAAACAATTTTAAATAGAATAGATGGAGGATATAATAGAATTGTTCCTATGATTTCTATACTCCAAACTAATTGAAAGTGTGTGTGAAGTCTGATATTAAATGTGTTATCAGTTTGTAGTAAGAAAAATGTAATGTAAAGTTATCAGTAAGTTAACAAAAACAGGCAGGATTCTCTGCTCTCAAACACTGGTGCTCCATCTGAAATCGTATACTGTGACAGTAGGTACCGAATTAGATGAAGTACCTACTCAACGACCAATAAAACTTGTTCTGTATAGTATGAATATGATAGTATGAATGAATTCGGACGTACTACATTCGCCATGTTAATACATCACATGACATATGTCGTCATAAGTTATTTTTCAGACGGTTTTCCACTTTCAAATAATGCTACAAACTGAATGGATGAGAGTGTTAGGGGCGGGGCCATGATCGGTGGCTCCAGTGCATCATCATCGAGCCACCGTTTTAGCCCCGCCCAAATAATCCTGAACTCAGAAATGGGGAAACATTTTTAACTGTGTAACTCTACATTTCAGTACTACATAGTTCACAGACTTTGTAACATTTTTCAGCAATACATTACTAACATTTATAACGCGTTTATAAACAATTATCTGAAATGACTTTACACAGACTTTAATCAACGTTCAAAGTAAATTCATTCTACTGTATCTAAGTTATGTAGCTGCACTGTATATATTTATACACAATACCTCATAAAAGAGTATATTGGTTATTAACTTAAAGCTAATGAATACAGCAGGCAGATAAAGCATGGCTTTGTGCCCTCTGCCATAATGAGACTCACCTGGACTAGCTGCAGCCTTCTCCTGTTTCTTCTCTGTAAGAAGCAAAGATAAGAACGTAAGTGCAGAGTTGTTTTTGGTTATCAGTTGAGCACCTCTTCTCATAAAACACAGATATGAAGTTATCGTCTCGTATTAAACCACGTCATAATACAGCATAAGCAGAGGTGAGAACAGTCTGATATCTGCCTGTGACCTTGATTTGACCATAAGTTCACGCTCCATATCTCTGCTGAGATTCTACAAAAAGTTTATCAGGTAAATGTTACAGAACTTGTTCCACTAATTTCCAGCAAGCAATTTTGCGTTTAAAAAACATTTAATAGCCATCAAAAAACACAGCACAGACATTTTATGTGTGTATATGCCTATAACTGTCCAACTGCATCTTATTGCTTTTTAACTGCACACACCTTTGCAGTGTCCATCATGGGCCACTTGGATCTTGAGTCCAGTGAGGCAGGCATCACGGTGTAGCTCGCAATGGTTGCGATAAGTCTTTCCATTACTGCCACATACAGAGCGCTTATGGGGCTTGCATTGCTGTAGAAGAGAGTGTGAAAAATACACGCTGTTGAAAATTGCAACATTGTCTTGCAAAGTACAGCAACATTTACATTGCCAGATTTTATCTAATGCCACCTATAGCGCATTTGCGTTTATCAGCCCTTGTATAGTCTAGGAATCAAACCAATGACCCTGGATTTGCTAATGCTATGCTCTACCAGTTAAGGTGCAGGGACACATATGTAACAATCTCTAATCTGTACTACATTATGTCATTGAAACAAAACATAAGTGAGGGTTTTTAAAGCATTAAACTGAGAGGGCATTGCTTGTTTAAAGATCCACAGCGTTGACATAATAACTACTGAAACAGGAAGTTAAATCCCGTTTAAAATAGCAATTACTGTTAAGTTTACCTCACAGGCTCCAATCTGATGAGAAGCTAAAGTGCAGAATGATATCATGAAAATCATGTTTTTTTGAGCACATTATGTTAATATATTCATACTTTTGTTTTTGTTTAGCTGTTTCTTTTTGCCCTTTGTTTAGATGCTATTAGGTGTGTTTAATAACTAACAGGTGGATGGTGCCAAAGTACCAAAAGAGCGATTTGAAATCAGACATCTCCATGATTTCACAAATTGCTCTTGCTGTAATTTGATGTCATCAGCCTTTCGGTTTTGCGCCGCCGCATGAAATCGAATACAACTAGACATCATTATGGTGCTATCTGGGCAATTTAATTCAAATGTCAAACTTACCATGAGAAGTAAACGTTTTATCCAATGTTTTTAACCATACCTAGATGTCAATATCTGATGGTTTAAATACCCATGCAAATGTTAAGTTTATATATCATTTTTTCCCCGTAGTTCAATAAGTGCAAGTTTCAGATTTGTCATGTCCATAACGGAAAAATGTCACATCCATAACGTTGTTTTTTTCTCATAAATGCTCATACAATTTTTAAAAAAATATTAAATGTTCTTTGAAGAGACGTGCCTTTTCCATTTATTGCATATTATTGCTTCTGGTTTGTGCATTTTAAATCGCAAAATTCCTACAATGTATGTTGTCTCCCAAAAACTTTTTTCTGTACATTTGATTGCTCGCAAGTCACTAATTTCTTTAAAACAGTAATATTAACATTTATTTAAATTAAATGCAAATATATTTAAATAAAAAGCTCACCTCAATACACAGACAGCTGGGCTCTCCCTTCTCATTCACCGCACATTCTCTTCCAGCACCACAGAAAACATTAGCACACACCTTTGATTTGCTCTGTGTCTCCTGTTGACAAACACACAAAAATGCATAGAAATAATCAACAATACAAATAAACAGCTGGACCACTGCAAATATGTACTGAACTGAACAGATCAAAGTATGTTTGTGCACCTATAAATAATCACTACAGTACCAGAAGGCATTACATATTTCCCAAAACCAGTGAATAAATAAAAATAATATTTTTTTTAAATTTGGGAACCTTTAAAATAGTTTGCATTAATGTTTATGTTTTTATTGAAATTAGCATGTAGTTAATTACGTACAAAGCAAACTTAGTAAATGCATCATCTTACGAAAACCTCTACAGAGAATTGAACTGAAAACTGCTTGTACAAGATGGTTGGTGGTTATACGTTTCCATTTTAAATCGATCATGAAACTAGGTCTGAATCTATATTAAAAACAACACACTTGCGCGCACACACATACACACAAACACAGTGTCTGGGGACTGAAGATTGATAACTCTCTCTATATTCGGTCAAACTCTCTCCACTTTCTAAACACTCCAGAGAGTTTCTGCCACCGGTTACCCTGACAACTAGAGGCTCTCCTTGAAAACTGCTGCAATTTGGAACAGCAACCTTTCATCCTATAACAAATGTGTGACCCTTGAGGGTACAAATGCATAGGAATGTGACTAATAGGCTAAAAAAATTACACAATAACACAATGGAGGTTACAGACTTACAAGTCTAAAAATTGTACTTGGAATGTTTCGTGTATTATTTGGTGTACTGTTAAACAGACTTTAGGATTTATGCTTATTTGTTTAATCCAAGAACATACGAGGAGCTCAAATGCAAACCCTTCTGTGTGCATCTGACATGTTTTATTTTTTGTAAATGAGCAGACTCTTTTAATTCTGCCAACAAACTGGAATTTCTGAATGACCCGAGGTCGGAATTAAGCTGAATTTAAGTGAAAGTATTTGATGAACATATATAATACGTTCAGTTTCAGCCATTATCTAATTTTTGACAAAAATGGCAATTAGAGGCTTTTGCATCTGAATTCCACAAGTATTGTGCATAAAGTTTTCACATTAGTTAAAATGTAAATTTTTTAAATAATTTTATTTAAATAATAATACAGTATTTGTTGGCCAAAAAAACATATTTTGATATTTTATTTTAAGTTAACTTACATTTTAACAGTTTCATATCTGTTGTCATATCAACAGTGGAGCCTATGATAGGCTGTATGAAAAAAACTTCAAAAATTGCTGGCAAGCCTGTCATTAATTTTTAAGTCATATCAAAGTGTTTCGATTGTTAAAAAAGTAGAATCAGAAGAATGAAAGTTTGTTACTCTTTTCTACCACCAGATGGAGCAATGTTATCATGTTTGAATAGCTTTACTTCATTATAGTACAGTGAGCATTTACACAATTTGGGTGTTGTACAGTATATTCCAAAAACAGCAAATGGAGCAGATCTTAAGATTCTCAATCAATAACGGTGCAAATTCTGTCTATACATTACTCACTATAAACTTTCTTTACGTTCTCTTAACTCTCCATCTAACCATATACTTTCAAATGTTTCCATGCCCATCATCAGATATATTTGATGTATGTGTAAGTGAAATATGCCTCACATCTTACATAAAAATGTAAGTAACTTTCTCTTTACTTTATCCCGTTTTCTTTTGCCCCCCCCAACCCTCCTTTTTTGTGTTCCTCTTAACATTCCCCTGCAATTGGACCCCAGTCTACACACCAAAGCAACAGTCATGTGAATAGAGAGCTGGCCAATCACATGCTGCCAAGTTTTCCCTGAAGAGTAACGATTTAAGAGTTTCCTGAAATACCCCTCCTGCTCCTCCATAACCTTCCTTTCATCTAACCACACTACACTACACTACACTACACTGTGTGTGTGTGTGTGTGTGTGTGTGTGTGTGTGTGTGTGTGTGTGTGTGTGTGTGTGTGTGTGTGTGTGTGTGTGTGTGTGTGTGTACCTGGTAATTATCACACCAATTTCCCCACAAAGATAGAAATACCAGTGAATTTGTGACCTCGTGGGGACATTTTGAGGTTCCCATAAGGAAACAAGCTTATAAATCAAACAGAATGATGATTATTGAAAATCTAGATTTTCTGTGATGGTTGGGGTTAGGGGAAGGGAATAGAATATACAGATTGTACAGTATAAAATGAATTACGTCTATGGTATGTGTGTGTATTAAGAAGAGTGTCGTCACATCTGAAATCTTGCCCGTTCTTTCCTTTCCCATGAATGTGGTTGTTGGTTACACCCGTCTTACTTGCACACATGCACAGAAACACAGACTGCTATATCACAAATAGCCAAGAAAACTTTGCAGGGCTATTCAATTCCTGTCTTGATGGGCCGGTGTCCCACAGAGTTTACCAAAACCAACAAACCTGAAGAAGCTAATCGAGTCCACAAAATTATTTGAAAATATACAGGCAGGTGTGTTTGATTAGGGTTTGAACTAAATTCTGTGGGACACCGACCCTCCAGGACCGGAATTGAAAAGCCCTGACATATTGAAACAACAAAAATTTCATAAATGTAAATATATGTCAATATGCAAATAGCATTTTTTATTTTAATACTTCGAAGAAGTTACATATGAAAGTTTTAGGATGATGGAGATAGCTGAGCTAGTAAGACGTAAGTGATGCTTTCTTTTTCCATAAAGAATGTGAAATGTATGTTGGTTATGCAAGGAATAATTGAAGACGGGCCATTGAATAATAAGAAAATAATGCACACCCAAGGTGGTAATGCAGCACGACGTGAAGCATTAGCATAGTGCATAACATATACCGCATATTTTATACTTTCCAAGTTATGCATAAGCCAGCTTTCCAGGGAGAGATTTCCTTTCCTAAGGGGTGGCTTTCTGGTTGACAGAAATACAGATATGTCTGTAAACACTCACAGTTATATTTCAATAAGATAAACATTAAACAAGGCATATTATCAGTCAATGGCAGTCTATGTTTCAACAGATCAACAGTTTCTTTTCATGATCACCTTTGTTAAAGGTCATCAGAGGACTTGCTGACACAATTCAGCCACATTAAAAGTTTATGGGATATTTTTTGTTTTGAGTGCCATTGTGAAGCAGAGGTGCATTAAATAAAAGAGAACAAAACTTAAGCCTCATGCATAAATAAATCTCTGCTACAGAGTACCTGACATTTAAACAAATTAATGTTGTAGCACACTTTAGCTAAATCAAATCAAAATGCAGATATGTTTCCATGACAACTGGGCACAAGACCGGGCTGTGTAGATTAAAAGAGAAATGGAGTTAAGGATATAAGCCTTGAGGTGAACTATGACCTTTAAAACTGCATAGAATCATGCTGCAAGGCCTTTTGGTTTAAAAAAAATGACATAATTATATATTTTCCTTAAGATAAATTATCTTTATATTCAGACAGTCCATTCCTTGACCTTCTATTGAGCAAATATTGGGTGCCTTTGGGCAAGCCCTAATCGCATTGGATGGACAACTTCCAGGAGTAACATATGGGACTAAAGGGCATACTGAGCTTTAAAGGGCCAATATTTTGCCCATTTTACAAAAAGTCTCGGGTGTGCCCAGAATGTGTATGCGAAGTTTCAGCTCAAAATACCCCACAGATCATTTGTTACAGCATGTCCAAAATGCCCCCATTTGGGCAGAAGCCTTGTCTCGAAGTCAACTTGAAAGGGGGATATTCTTTTTAACGTCTGACTTTTTCACTTCTTTTTTTGCTCAAACAGCAAAGTTACACTAAAGCCGAAAGTGTGAATAAAAGTGAACAACTATAAAAGGACTCATTTTAAGGGACACTCCATTTTTGGAAAACAGGCTCATTTTCCAGATCCCCTAGAATTAAACATTTCAGTTTTACCGTTTTGGAATCCATTCAGCTGATCTTCAGGTCTGGCGGTACCACTTTTAGCATAGCTTAGCATAATCCATTGAATCTGATTAGACCACTAGCATCGCGCCTAAACAAATAACCAAAGAGTTCCTATTTAAAACTTGACTCTTCTGTAATTATATTGAAAAGTTGCAATTTTCTAGGCCGATATGACTAGGACTATACTCTCATTCCGGCATTATAATCAAGAACTTTGCTGCTGTAATATGGCTTCAGCAGGCGCAATGATATTACACAGCCCCCGAAAATAGACCCTTGGTAACTTTCAATAGCAGGGGATTGTTTTCGGGCGCTGCGTAATATCATTGCGCCTGCTGAAGCCATGTTACATCAGCAAAGCCCTTGATTATTACGCCAGAATGAGAGTATAGTTCCATATCTGCCTATAAAATCGCTTTTAATTTTCCGTTGGTCTTAATACACAATGTAACTACAGAAGAGTCAAGTTTTAAATAGAAAAAATATTGAAACTCTTTGGTCATTTTTGAGCGCGATGCTAATGGTCTAATCAGATTCTGTCCTTTAAAATCTCCCACACGCAAATTACGCTAGTGGGGCTGGATAATATTGTGAGTGCTGGCAGCCTAGGGACAGCAACATTCAAGCCGGTGGCATGACAACACCAGCCGTCATGGCCTTAAAAACAGCCTGGCCCACCGGGAAAGTTACCAAGGATTTGTAAATCTAAATATTTGGCTGGTCATTTGTCATTGTCGCCCAGGCCGGTATTGGCCATGGCGACAATGACAAGTGACGAGCCAAATATTTAGAATTTCTCTGGTGGATTTACAAATCCTTGGGAACTTTTGGGATTATGTAAGTACCCAACTGCATGGAACCCAGCACATGTGGTTTTGGGATATATTATTACAATAATCTTACATACTGTGGCTTAGGGCTGTGACGGTGGCAGTATTTTACCACCTCGATGGTAATGCACCAATTCACAGCGGTAATGCGGTGGTTATAGAATGTGTGTGGGGGAGTACGTGTAAATGAGAAACGAGAAACTGTTATTTGTTTCTTAAAAACATGCATGCCCCTTGTGAGAACCACCAATCAGAGAGGCTCACAATTTTCAAAAGCATTTTTGATTAAAATGAAACATATGTTCATGGCCATTTCGGTGGTTGCTCGAGCCGAGGCACAAGATCGGCGCCTAAGTACAAGTTCATTGTAGCACTTCCACCCGTGAAACAACACACGGTTTAAGTGAGGATCCTTATTGGGGTTATAATGTTTCCAGCCGCGCTAAAAACGCATTCTGATGGTGTACTGGTAGTGCAGATTGATACTTGTTTGCAACCTTGACCAAGAGAGAATATCTTTCCTCATTGTTCCGCCCCAAGGCAGCGGGGTCATCACTGATATCAGTTGCCTCCCCTTGCAAATAGCGAACTTAACTCTACGTCTGCTAGCCATTAGCATTCACACGAACTTGAATACATTTCACTAGGCGAGATGATACTTGATAATTTTTCATAGTTTGTGATGTGCGCACCATCATGGGTTGCCTTTCTCTTCTTGTCATACAATTAGTAGACACTTTTTCTCTTGCGACCCTCAGACATTTTGAAAAAACACGATGAGAATGCGATCTTCAACTAATGGCTGAAACCGTAGACCACCACACATATTCACCTGTGCAGAAAGCGAACCTAGGCAACATTATCTGAAACGTACAAAGGCCTTAAGTCAACATATCACCAGAATGATTGACAACTGGGATGACCAATAGTCTTGATGATCCACCCTTAACTCTTTCGCCACCAGCGTTTTTAAAAAAAAGTTGCCAGCCAGCACCAGCGTTTTTCATGATTTTCACAAAAGTTTAATGCCTTCCAGAAAATGTTCTTCTTTAAATATATAAACATACAATATACCAAATGAAAGAACAGACCCTCTGCTTTCAAAAAAAAAAAAAAAAACGTTTCATCCTACCTTCAGTAGTTCTTTTGTGATCAGCTTTTGAATATGGGTAGGTTTCTGCAAAAACGCCACATTTTGAGCAAAAAGCAGAGATAATTCCATTTTTGTGACAGACTTTTCATAAAGATCCCATTCAGAGTGATCTTTAAAAAAGACAAGGACATGCAGCCGCTTGCCATAGGGCAATACTTCCGGGTTTAAAAAGTTGCGGAAGGGCGCCACCTGGTGGATAATAGTGGTACTGCGGAAAGCCGGAAATACTCGTCATTGGCAGGGATGTGTTTTCTCTTGATTGACGAGATATCTCGTCAATGGCGGCGAAAAAGTTAAAAGACAATTTTCTGCTATACCTTTAACTTTAAAATATTAGTAAACACAACTATTTTTTTCAACTTTTTTTAGTCAACTAATATTAGTTATTAGTTAAAAAATATAAGTTGAATGATCTTAAAATTCTAAGGCAACCAGGTAACTTACTTTTTTAAGTTGAACCAACAAATCTGTTTTTACAGTGTACTTACAGGTTCTTCAAAGATGCATATTGCTACCGTAAAGGCCCATATTTAAATGTATAATTTTCTATTATAAAATATACCATCAACTTCTGTACCCCTATTTCTGAAAAGTGTACTTAGTGAATTACTTTACAGGAATAAGGGTTTCTTCTTTAGACATAGGGCCAGATTTACTAAACAGGGCAAATTAGCGCATGAGCGCAATTCCAAAAATGCGCTGATGGGAGTGGTGATATCTGCGGGTTATTTACTAAAAAAGCGCTAATTAAATAACACAGGCGCAACAGCTGATTTCCATAATGACCAACCAATCTACTAAGAGCAGCGCAAATTAGCGCATGGTTGCAAATAAGCAGAGATGATGCTCCTGCAGGTGCATGTGATATACAGGCCGATAAATAAAGGCAGAGAGACGCGTGAACTTATCTGGTAAAATGATCCTGGAAATCCTCTCCCTTCTACCATGCAGTCTCTGATTTCTGCGATGTCTCCTCCTAGCAACAACAATTGCAGCCATTTCGAGCGCAAAATGATTTAAGACATGCTTTTTTTCGGCGTTAAATAGTCGCGCAAATGCCATACATAACACATGCGCAAACATTAGTAAATCGCGTTGCGTGAATCATTTAAATAGTCTCCTCCCAAAATGTTTGCGTCTGAAAGGGAAACTCCTAGAAATGCATATGCAATCAGGTCAGTCGCAAAAAGAACTAGACCACACCTTTTCAGCGCTAATGATCCACTGCGCGTCTTTAGTAAATTCCGACATCGCTATTTACCGCCAAAATGATGGTTTACGCTGGCGCAAGCGCTTAGTAAATCTGGCCCATAATCTACAGTTTAAAAAGTAATAATTTAAACATTGCTCATAAATGTATGTAAAGCTGCTTAGCAACAACGTATACTGTGAAAAGTGCTATACAAATAATATGGATCAGAATGTAATACTTGTCCCTGAACATCTCTGGAAACACTGACCCCCCCTCTCTTTCTTTCACTGACATACACACATACATGGAAAATCTGAGCAGTGTTGCTGTTGTTTATCCTGCTGGCTGTTCTGGCAGACCGAGGGCTGGGTTGATCACCGGGGAGAGGAACACAAGACAGAGAGAAAACATCTCTTATGTACATGAGTAATGAATTTGGGGTTGTGTCTGCTGCTGAAAACATGACCACAAAAAAGTATGGCCATTCTTTTAACTGTATCCCATTGCATACTAATGTACTTCCATGGGTTAAATTGCATATCACATCACTAAAAGGACATCTTCCCACTATGATTGCTAATTGTTCTTTTTCACAATGAATTTTTTGCTAGGGTTTTTCACTACTCTACTACTGTTCCTGTCATTTTGGAGAATACTGCGGTGGAGAATGTGTCAAGTATGAATGCCTATCAGTGGAAATAATGTGTGAGCGCTGTCTGAGATGGTTTGTGCCAGAGTGAATTTGTAATACATTTGTTAGGCGCACAGCTTCGTGAAAGACAGCATCACTAGTGGGTAAAGCGGAGTGAGATGCATTTTACATAATATGTATCCGTTGTTCAGATTGGGCCATTTTCTGGCGGACATTTCTAAAGGAGGAATTTCTATGAAACTGAGATGGTCAGAATGTCTAGCAGTTTTCGTATGTTTGTGAATGCAGGTAGACTACCGTTATTCAACTAAGGTAAAAACTTATTTTCATTATCTGTCCCCTTTAAATCATATTGTTATCACGAACATGCACACGTATGGCAAATCAAAGTTAGCTAAAACTTGCAAATGCAAAACTTTGCTGTTGAAAGTTTGATCAAGTTTCTGTGATTCTTGAATCACCTCTATATGGCAATAAGTGTTTAAGCACATGTGCTAAGCAATGCACCATGGCTCCAACCCAAATGCTCTTTTAACTCTTTTATTTAAAACGTTTTGTTATATTTCTATGCTTTCTATTTGTAGCAAAGACATGACCCTTTTCAAATGCATACAGTAGAAAGTCTCTTGTCCAGGGTCCTTGAATGTGTCGAACTAAAGAACATGAGGATAAAGGTGCTATAGAAAGACAGATAAATGGAGGAAACAGTGGAGTAGACATTGTCAAGAGACAAAAGAGCACAAGAAAAATTTTCAGCTGAAGTATAGAATGTGAAAAATGCTCCAATTACATGACAACACCTGAGCCGCTGCAGCTACACAATTCAGCTCTAAGATTGTTTTGCATTTTCAGTTCTATTCTTTTCAAAGACTTTTCCACGTGTTTTTTTTAAAGTGCAAACATAAAAAGACAATACACAGCACTCATTCAAGTCAAGTGCATTATCCAAATTCCACAAAGCAGAGAAGTTATTGTAACTGTGGAAACAGGAGTTGTTGTAATCTCAACAATGCTCTTAGCTGAGTTAAAGGCCACATATTAGGCAAAATCTACTTTTACAAGGTGTTTGGACATAAATGTGCGTTAGAAGTGTGTGAACACAACAACCCTACAATAAAAAAATGCATCCTCTACTTCTTTTTAATCTCCATTGCTGTTTTGATTCTCTTGCTAATGTGACATCACAAAAACAAAGCCCAGCCATGGCCACTGACTGAATGATTTTAGCTTTTCTAAAGGTGTTTGTTAGCACGTTGTAGATAATGTGGCTAAAGACACTATTGTCCTAAGACTGTATTCATGTAAATCAGATCTAGATCTAAGCGCTCATTGTCTGTTGGGAAGGGAGGGAGGAGCTGTGGCTCATTTGCATTTAAAGGTACACACATGAAAACAGTGCTTTTTCGGCTCCCACCCAAATTATCTGTGGGGTATTTTAAGCTGAAACTACCACTGCATGAAAAGTGGGATTTTCGTCCCCGTAAGCGCCTGTAGGCTCCCGAAAATCTCCCGAATTTTCGGCAGCTTTCCTCAATTTACCAGCAGCGAGCTTCGCGTTTGTCTGTGTCACAAATCGTCATAAACGAACCATGACGTAGGTGGAGAGCCCCGCGCGGGTGCGATGCCTCTAATTAGCATATGAATAGCAGCGAAATCTCTGCCGGCCAGTTAGAGCGTCTCTGGCCTAATTAGCATGTGAATAGCAGCAAAACTAGAGTAACGGCCCACTTGAATGTAATCACTCAGTATTGGCTGAAGCCACAACTTTTAAACAAGTAAAATCCCCCGTGAATGGTTGGCAGATGATTTCAAGCCAATCACAAGGGATTTTTCTTGTTTAAAAGTAGTGGCTTCAGCCAATACCGAGTGAGTAAATTCAAGTCGGGCCGTTACTCTAAAGAGGGGGGTTATTGGGCACCCTGGCTCATTATAAATGTAAACCCCAATAAATAATAATAATAATAAATAATTTATGTTATCATTTTTTATATATTAATGTCATTGTGCCATGTACTACATTATTCACAACATCAAGGAATATAAGAGAAAACAAAGAGGTTTATTTATAAACACACAGCTGTTTATTCAAAGAAAGAGCTTTATTTATAAACACACAACTATGTACAAAGCAGCATAATGTCTCTTATATTGTACTCCAAACACGTCAAAAAGTGCCTAAGATGTTCGGGAAAGATCCCTAAAAATCTTTTTCAAAGTGTTGAAAAAAAACCTCAAAAACGTTGTAAAAAAGTCACTTTTTCACGCGTATATGGTGAGTTGCCCGGTACTTTGGTATCGCCTCTAATCTGGATTGCAGCGTGGCACAGAGCTCGGAGAGTTCCAGGCTGCGAGAGGGCGGTGGCCGCACAATCCATCCAGACACCCCGCCAACAATGCCGTATTCCTCATCAGATATGAGATCTATGGTGGCGCACTTCCAAATGTCCATCTCATCCTCAGCCAACACACTTCGTCTCGCTTCCAGCAACTGTAATACAATCAATAAGGACAATAAGTGACCTGAAAAATACTCACATTGACAAAAAACTGATCTAATATAATAAATCTTACCATTTTTCTTCTGGATCGACTCCGAGCTAAACTTTTCGCATTTTCCGCCTGCGATGCGAGTTCAGGTTGTTTGTATCTGAAACTCCGGCGTACCGACTCATAACACGTCTTACGGGCAGCTGGAAAACAATTAAAAGAGATTGGTATTAATAAAAAGAGTCACGGTACAATTAAACAAGAAATGAGGAAAAACATTAGAAGTTATACTTACAAACAATGTCGTCATTCTCAGCAGTAAATCTGGACTTGCTGAAATAGCCCCAAGCAAATCGGAGGTCACGGCTTTGTTATGAGGCGACGTTAGTCTGTGAAAACAAAATGTGTGGGTTTAAGCTCGGATCTATTAACGTATCTATTTCCTTATACAAGAATAAAAACATATTCTTTAAATCGTAACGTTACCTTTGCTCTGGTTCATAGCGCCTGCAGTGTGCCTCAGAGACGCCGTACTGCCTCCTGTAAATTACAAGACAAAAAACACCTCTTAGTTATAAAACACACAGCTTGGGCTACTTCAAAAAATATGCTTATACATAAAATTATTCTTACCGCAATCTTGGGATTGTGCACCCGTCTGCTCTTCTTGGAGAGTTACAAACACCAAACCAAACGTCTGTTACGCTTGTCGACACTGCTGTGTGAGCCGTGACCATGACCTCGCACATGATTGGACGAAGGCGAGAAGCCTGTCGGGCTCCTCCAATCACATGCGAGGTTATTGATATAAGGAAAATCTTGTGAGACGTGTGCGCATGCGTATGATATAAACAACAAACGCGATGTGCCGGAAGCTCTGTGTGAAATCAACACAGTGTGCTGTCAGTTGAAAGATGTAAGTCCCAAGACTGAAGAAACGACCTCGGCGCTTCTGTAAACATTGCAACACTGAAGTGTGTCATACACAGTATTTTGACCACAGAAAGCGCTATTTAAAAAATGGAGTTTGGGAGAAAAAAATCCAAAAGGGCTACGTCAGATAACGTACAGAGCCTGCTGCTACCCAGTCATGAATCCGCTGTGAGTGATGTCCCGTCATGTGTAAAGACCCGGAAGATAACTTTACTGGAGTTAGAGAGATTGGTGAAAGTGAAATGCACTCCGAGGACCCAGAAAAAGAAGTGATTGAAGAATTTGAAGAAACGCACCCAGCGAATTTCAGTTCAGACAACGGTGAGCATAAATACATATTTTTTATATAAGCTTGGCTTGCTTTACGTATGTTATCATTTTAAACAATACTAAAACATATCAACAAGTAAAGTAAAATAAAATCAACAAGTTAAACAAAAACGTTGGAGTTAAATGTGGTTGATTATCACTGTTGTTGTTATTTTAATAGTAAATTATAATTGAATAGGAATATCGCGTTATAATGCATAACGTTATCTTCTGTTTGTTGTTTTTCAGACGAAACAGCAGATGACCAAAGCATTCGTCTTTTCCTGGACATCTCCTGTTGTGTGGTAAGCATGAAATTACATTTGGATATACTAGTATAAAGTTCAATACATGCTAATCCAGAGCTGAAATGGGAAAACCTAACAATTTTCACCCACATGATTGTTTTCCACTCTTAAATTTCTGTTAGTTAACTAATGAAAGCAACTAAAGTATAAACACACTTTATAAAGTATTAAAAAATCCTAAAATGAAGTTGAAGTGGATGAAGTTCCCACAAAGTACTTAACTGGTTCATTGCACTAAAGCTAGCTGTTTGAGATGCACATGATCTTTTTCAACTACAGTTTTCAAATCTTTTCATACTCAAATGGCCCTATTGATGAGAAATGAACATATTAATTATGTTCTTTTTAAATCTCAAATGACCATATTAACAATGGGCTTTTCAATCTCAAATGGCCACATTTATGATGGACTTTTCAATCTCAAATGGCCACATTCATGATGGACTTTTCAATCTCAAATGGCCATATTAACGATGGGCTTTTCCATCTCTAATGGTCTAATGGTGGTGCTGAGTATGTGCATTGCATGTGTTTTAAATATGTCCTTTAAAATTTCATAGGATGACTATGTGGATGAAGAGGGGGAAATCCTTGCTGAGGAGCAGAGTGAACCCTATCCTCACATACAAGATGGGGAGGAGCATGGAAGTGATCAGGCCAGAAGTGAAAAACCAGAACACTTGTTAATGAAACTTTTGGGCATGATGAAATTGACTGGTATCCTCCGTGACGACTTCTTACAGTATGTGGGTTGTCCAAAATGTATGACAGTGTACATGCTTACTGAAACCTATGAGCTCAGACGGGATGGTACAAAGGTTTGCAGGACTTGTGGTCACATCCCATTCTATAATCACCCACAGCAGAGGTCTGCATTAAGGAAGAAATGTGGCTCTGCCTTGCTAAGCAAGACTACATATTTGAGCAGTGAAGAGTATGTCCATCCAATACGTTCTTACTGATACAAGAGTGTTGTGCAGTCTCTGGGAGGACTTGTTAAAAGACTTGGATTTGAAGAGAAATTAGATGAAAGGCGAAAGCGGGAAATGCCAAAGGGTGTGTTAGGAGATGTATATGATGGACAAGTATGGCAGGATTACCAGTATGTGAATTCAATAACTGTAGTCATGCCACTATGCACAGTATTTGAGCTGTGATGTAATTGCACAAGTTTCCTTGCTTCATTCCCTTCCAGACAGACATTTTGTTGTTTGACATGTTGTTTGCATAGAATGCACAAATTGAGCCTGATTAAAACTCTGTTAAAACAATTAAAATTGTTGAAATAAATTGTTTTGTGTATCTTTTTTTTTTACCTAACATTGGTTATTGCTAATGACATACAGAGATATTCATATATACTGTTGGCCTGGACAAACTGAATCTACTTAAAGGGATAGTTTAAAAAAAATTAGGGAAAAATATTTTGATAGTATTGTGATAAATGATGAAGAAAATATTTTGATAAATGATTGTCATTAAACTTAAAGATGATTTTGAATTACTCTGTCCAACATCTCCGCTTAGTTAACTGAGTTGAAAGATTTTCTATTTTTAATTCATTTATAATTATAATTCTCTTAGTGTTATAAATGGTATTATAACACAAAACTCATGAATAAGTCAGTCATTGAATAAACTTGATTCTCCACTGAAACACACACAAAACTGCGAAAAATACAGTACAATGTGCTGTTTATGTCAATAAACACTGATCACCTGAACGGTGACTTTCATTAACAAAAATGGTAATTTATCATTAAAAACTAAACAACATGAATAATATTAGAGCAAAAAACCTCTATGACATTTTAACAAATATTTAAGTAGTTAAAGTTCTTATTAGTTCTTAATTCTGTAAAAAAGCTTAAATAATCATAATATTCAGGGACAAAGGATTATGGGTATAATATATTTTTAAGTATATGTCCAAAACTCAAAATATTAAGTAATGTTTATATCATTAAGACAATATCTGGGTTAACAGTGTAGCATACTTTGAAAATAAATCAATTCAAGCTACAATTTAAGAGTTTGTAATTTGGCTATACTGATACCAGAGATTTTATTAAAATCAAAGTTTAAAACCTCTCAGAATGTCACCTGAGTAAAACTCCCCCAGCTGCTACCCTCATTTGCATTTGTATAGCTCACAGCATGTTCATTTACATGTTAAAGCCTCCCCTAGAATTAGGGGAAGGGGGGACAACTTCAGAGCAAGACCCACGTCAACTTCTGACAACTTATGGCAGTTTTCGGTGTTGGCTGCAAATTGTCATGCGCAGTCGTATACTTGGAGTTTCACAACAATCTACAGTGCCACATTCTGGCGAAAATTCCACTTTTCATGCAGTGTACACAGACACACATTCTAGGCACACCTGAGACTTATATTACATCTTTGACATAATATGTGTCCCTTAACTCATATAGCATAAAGTCATAGAGCATAAAACAGTTGTTGTGTTGTGAATGTATTTTTTATTACAACAGCTGTTCCTGTATTGCTCAGTTGTAAAGCATTGCATCTACAGCACAAAGGGCATGGGTTCAATTCTCGTGAACACACATTCTGATAAAAATGTTTTTAAGTCGCTTTGGATACAAGTTTCTGCTGAATGAATAAATGAGCAAATGCGTAATTTGCAATGCTTATTGCGATAAAAAGATTCTTTCTATTATAATTACTTATAATAACCCAAACACTCTTTGCATAAATAATATTGCTTTAAAATGTTTCAAATGGTGTGATTAATCTCAGAGTTGGTTGGTTTGGTTCAAGGCTTCTGAAGATTTTTATGACATGGCCATATGTGGAGAAATGATTCTTCATTTTATATCATTCGTATTTGTCCTTGTCTAGCCCGCTGAGATTTTTATGCCATATCTCCATCATCCAAAAGTCCACCTATTATAATTTGTACCTGCTGTAGCAGAACAGTACATTACACCTCTCTTACTGAACTCAAAATACATTAACAGTCCATTATCTTTTCCAACAGTAAAAGCAGAATTGTGTTCATCTTTCCCATTTGTGTCTAACACGATTTAAAATATTTAATTTACTCTCTTTATTCCTTTGCACATTTCCTTCTCTTTTTTATCACACCATGGACCAAGACACATAGAGAATGATGAATCAAGAATGAATGTTAATTGTAGCAGAAAAATTAAAAGGCACATAAAGAGAACAGTGATTGAATGAGGTGAAAGACTTTCTTGACTTTAATCAGAGTCACTCTATCTTATAGCTTCATTATGCAACATCATCATCAAATCAGAGAACTTCATTACCTCTCTCTTAAAAAAACATGAAACGCACTCTCTCACTAATCTCAAAGTATTACAGTACCCTTGTTTGCCCCCCAAGCACAAACGCCAACCTCTCGCCTATGTCTTTAGTTATATATTAAAGCGACTGTTTTTTAAATGAATCCTTTTTTCAAACTTTAATTAGTGTGTAACGTGCTGTTAGAGCATAAATAATTAGGGCTGTGAATCTTTGGGTAGACAGCGAATCGATTCGATTCACGATTCAAAGGTTTCCGATTCGATTCAAAAACGATTTTTGCTAACCAGAACGATTCAATTCGATTCGATTAACAATAAATTTTGATTTGATTCGAATATTAACGATTCTGTTCTATAAATTTTAGTATACATCTGCATCTGAGCAAATAAAAGAAATATTTGGGAAATTCATGACCATTTAATAGATTTTCAATAACTAGATTCAGGACTTTAGTTTAATAGCTTTACTTCTTAGGACTCAAAATACATTAAAGCAAGTAAACCAAGAAAAATAATACTATTCTACATATTCAATGAACCATAAGCTTTTATTGTAAACATTGCATACATTTCCTGAACATTTAGGAAATACAGCAAAGTGTGTAAATACAGCAAAGTGTGTAAAGGAGTAGCACTTC
Source organism: Misgurnus mizolepis (assembly GCA_025389145.1). NCBI lineage: Eukaryota > Metazoa > Chordata > Actinopteri > Cypriniformes > Cobitidae > Misgurnus > Misgurnus mizolepis. The sequence goes on along the minus strand of JAIFKI010000014.1, from coordinate 21,791,917 downwards.
TCACATCTGACCCTAAAATACTAGCTGCTTTAAGTACAGGTATGTCTATCTTAATGGCATGGCATCTGCGGATATGGTTGCTAAGGTTCGTTGTATTTCCAATGTATTTTAACTCAGCTATTTCTACAATGTCTGCAAACTGCAACGGACTTCGGACAATCTTTCAATTTACTTCGTGAAAACTGAAGTAATCTCAAACCTTTGATCGCATGTTGGCTGGTGCGTAGTTCTCCTTCGCGTCCCTCCATTTGTACACTGTCTTCTGCATTTATTCAAATGACAGCAAACAGGCGCGCCGCAAATTGAAGAGTAGTGACGTAATCCACTGCTCATTTTACGTCGCAGATGTAACTAATTTAAAATTTATTTATATATTTTTTATTATCCATCGTATTCGTTATATAATCACGATTCATTCGATTTTTAAATATAAAATCGAAACAAACGATTCACGATTCAAAAATCCAGGTTTCAAGATCGATGCATATGCATTGGCAGGATTTGTAATCGATGCATCGAGAAAACGAATGAATCGTTACACCCCTATAAATAATACATGCAAAATTACACAGCTTAAAGAGATATACAGTATTTTCTTTAACAGAATTCAGTTTTCCAGGACTACAGAGAATGTCCGGTTTGGACTGTAGCCCTCTACTTCCCAGATATGATGTCAATATAAGAGTTTTTGACTAACCTCCGCCCACAGGAATACGCCAGTCACCAGCTAATGCCTGGCTCACGCTACAGGATTTTTAAAAGCCTGGCAGATTATGAAATTTGGTTGCAGCACACACATAAGGAGAAGAATCTTGTCAGATTTAAATCTTAAACATGCTCACACTACAGGATTTGAAAAGCATAGTGCATCACACACTACAGGATATTTTTAAGATTATCTTGCCAGAACGAGCACTTTAAGTCACCTCAGAAAGAGGTAATAATCAAGGACTTTGCTGCTGTAACATGGCTGCAGGAGGTGCAATGATATTACTCAGCAGCCAAAAATAGTCCCCTTAGTATCTTTTAATAGCAGCCGAAAATAGTCCCCTTAGTATCTTTCAATGGCAGCCGAAAATAGTCCCCTTGGTATCTTTCAATAGCAGGGGACTATTTTCGGCTGCTGTGTAATATCATTGCACCTCCTGAAGCCATGTTACGGCAGCAAAGTCTTTGATTATTATACCAGAATGAGAGTATAGTTCCTAGCCATATCGGCCTAGAAAATCACAACGTTAAATTTTCCGTTGGTCTTAGTACACGATGTCACAACAGAAGAGTCAAGTTTTAAAAAGGAAAAATATTGAAACTCTTTGGTTATTTTTAAACACGATGCTAATGGTCTAATCAGATTCAATGGATTGTGCTAAGCTATGCTAAAAGTGGTACCGCCAGTCCCGGATATCGGCTGAATGGATTCCAAAATGGTAAAAATCAAATGTTTAACTCTAGGGGAGCTGGAAAATGAGCATATTTAAAATTTCCTCGACAAACAAGAAACCTTTGTCAAAAAAGCTAGTCCACATGTTTCAGTATACAATATATCTAGAAAGTCTGTTCTTGTTTAAAAAGTCGCTTGTTTTTTTTTAAACAATGCAAAATGTAATGAGATTTTCTATTTCCTTTTAGCAAAACAGTAATAGAAGAGAGAATTAAGCATAAACAGCAGGACTGCCTGACTCACAGGCTTGCAACAAGGGTCAATTTGGGATGTTGACCGAAAAAAATTAACTTTGCTCAGCTAGAGCAATACAGTATATTTATGGTTGTGAGGGATAGGATCATTTTTGGAGCCTGAGTATGAAATGTTGTTGTATGGAGGTATTAAATGAGAAAACATAGCCTACAAACAAAAAATTTTCTGCATTTGTGATCTGTAAACACAAAACTACACACTTAGGGAAACTTATTAGTCCACTGTGTACAACTCCCCGTTCCTTCTTGTTTAGTTCAATGGCTCATTGTTTTTTTAGTTTATTGTTTATGTAAACACTCAGAGAGCTGTTTTTCCTTAATAAAGTCGGCCATGCTTTGGGTTTGATTGTCACAAATGCATGCAGCCTGAACCCTTGGTGATGTAGGGATTCCCAAAGGAGCTTATTTGTTTTTGTACCCTATTTCTAAATCAACTTTGCCGGGAGGAATGTCACTTGTCAGAGAAAACCTCTATTGATCTCTCTCCTGGGGCATCTGCATATCCATAACTCCAGCATAAATGTCACCCTGCTGTGAAACGGCATCACGCTGACTTCAGCTATTCTGAATGCCACCGAGTGCAAATGTGTAAATATATGTGTAAATGTATGAACAGAAGGACGTACAGACAATCGTATTGATTATAGAAGTATACACTAAAAAATTGTTATTTTAAACCCAATGTTGGGTGAAGAACGCACGTACCCAACCCATTGCGTTGTTATTTAACCTATATGCTGTGTTTCGTAATGTTGGTGTAGATTTAACCTGTGTTTGGTTTGTTCCTTTCTGACATAACACTGGACAATGTTTTCGGACAATGTTTATGGGTCAGTAATGAATAAGTCAATAATTGAGAAAAAAAATATTTTAATAATTAAGGTTAAAATGCATGACAGAACTAGCCTGGTCCAACCAGACTCTCGTACATTCATTTCATTTGTCCAGAGAGTCTGGCCACGCTGCATTGCAAAGCGTTACTTCCGTTAAGGAGGGTCCATTGTTGAAGTTTAAAACTATTGGATCAGCCCAGAGTCACTCAGGATCTGCCAAAGCCAATCGCTAACGTGTGGTCGTGACGTATATCATGCACCGAAACCGTCCGGAAACAACAATTCAGAATAATCAGACAAACAAAACTTAGCAAACCTGGTTCTTGCTCCGGCTTTAACTTCTGTATATTCGGCAGTTTTGCAACAACGGACCGAATAGCTTTTCTCACGTCTTTCTCCGCTGCCATTACTGAACTACAACTCAAACTGACGCACGACCTCAACGTCATCGTTCTTAGCCACCCCCATCTGTTCGCTGATTGGTCCTGCAGATTTTTGCAGGAGAAAACGAAACTCTATAGAAAAATCCCAGACGTACTGCTGAAGCTAAATGAAAATTAAGCGGAAGCACGTAGGAGGGCGGAGCCAGGCTATGACAGAACTGCAAGCCATGGCCAAGCCATCTTGGCCACCAATCTCCATCTTGGTGATTTTTTATCTCAATGGTGAAATAAAGGATAAATAAATAAATAAAACACCACATTTCTGTTTTTTTAAAGGTACTGACCTTGAAAAACAGTCATAAAGGACCACGACATCATTCCCTGTTTTATATTTTCTTTTCACTTAAATGGTACTGTGCATGGTGAAATTTCTAGCTGAAGCTTTATTTTACAAACCTCATTAACTCTATCCCCAGGAAGCCATGTGACATATATTTGCATAAAGCACAAGGAAAACAACCTGAGAGATTCATACATAAGCTCTTGACTCATATACAGTATGCAGACTGAAGCAAAAAATATTTCTGGGGCTGTGTGCTGTCACAGGCATTTTGTAAAAAATCATTTCTTCAGTGTTTTGTCTGGAATAATGTTAGCAACCACCTGGACTGCTATGGGAGATATGCCATTATGATGACTAATGCCACCCGTGATCACTAGTGTTTCATGATATGACATTTAAAAATAATGTAACAAAAAGAAAGAATAGTGCTTGCGGGTGCACATAACCTCATTCACCTTTGCTCAATACTGTATGAGGAATAAATGGTTGCACATGGTGGTCTGGGAATTCGAACTGAGATATCCTCATAAGAATGCAAGTGGAAAAACGCAGTACCCGTTCTAGACAAAGCCAACATTCACTTTCTGTCCTGCCCCCACACAAAACACACTGAAACTTAGAGTATACACACACACACAGACTTGATGGTGGACACACAAATTCCTTAAACACGCAATGCGGAGAGAGAGACACGGAGGAAGACGGCTGGCTGAAAATGAGCAAAATCAAGAGAGCATGAGAAAATGCAAACTACACTCATGTCTTTTCTAGCATCACTTTACGCTGATTACATTATGGTAGGCATGTCAGACGGTGTCACTGCTATTACCATAGCAATCCAGCAATGATAAGAAATAGATAAGATAAAAAATAGAAAACAGGGTAGCCATTGCATCGTGTATGCAGTAAAGATTGGAGGAGTTTAAATGTCATGTATGGAAGAAAAGTAATAAAAACAACTAATATGTCTTATAGCATTTCTGGGTGTCTGCTATTATTTTAAAGGTGCTGTAGAATGGAAAACTGTATTTATATAGGCATGGATGAATAATAAGAGTTCTGTTTATGGTAATGACATATCCTGAGCCTTAAACACGATTGTTTTCTCCTTTTTATGTAAATATGTGCATGCAAAAGACAGCTGAAAAACAGCCCAATCTCAACATAACACTGACTGTGACGTTACAGTCGAGATGTACGCCCCAACATTAAATTACACATTAAATTACAAACAATGTTGTTACAATATTAAAAACAAAGTTGTGACTGCTGAGTTAGCGCTATATGCTAGTTAATGCTATATGCTAGCGTTCAGGCTAGTATTGACATTACAGTTACATCATACCAAGCGTGCCGCACAAGCCCTGAAAAGTGAAGCCAAAACCTTTGATCGCCCCCCAGTGACTGGTCCCAGTATAGGTCATAAACCCTGCCTTCCCCATGTTATTCAATGGGACTTGAGAGCGACTAAACTATTTAATCACACTTCAATTATCTTTTTACGAAGCTGGTTTCTGTCATTTACTGTAGCTTTTATCACGCTGATGTGAATTCAAGTGTTTGTTTTTAAAATAAGTTTTTAGTTAGTAATTTAATGCTATAAAAACGGTGTTGTCACGTCATGATTGACAGCTGTGATATGCGCATTCTGCGAGGGTGGGGCCTTGATCTCACGGCTTTACTTCCTGCTCACTACTGCGCAGGACTGGTCCAGAAATCGCTACTGCGCAGACTCAAGACCCAAGATGTCAGCGCCGTATCGGAACACTGGCGGCTTCACTTTTCACAGATGGAAGAGAGCGAATAGGCATCGTCCATTTTTTTTTACAGTCAATGGTTCATACTAAAAAAATACAAACTTACTTCTCAGAAACTTCCATTTCCAATCTCCCAATAACTGATTATTCCTCAAAAATCTGTATCTTTGTCTTTGTCATCAGAGCTCAACATTATTATTCATGACGCTTTCAAGTAACGTAATAATAGACCATTTCATTCTAAAGGCAAATCCTAGAGTTGTAAATAAACATGTAAAAACATTTCTAGATAATTTTTGTACTTAATAAAGCCACATACCTTTTATGTAGGTATCAGAGAACAATTTAACATATCATATCAATGCATTCTTTAGCACCTTTAACTAATAACAAAGAGCCATAGACACACAATAATGACTCAAATGAAATAAACTTTACTTATTTACTTTAATATTTACTTAGGGTTTTGAAAGGGGTATTGAATGTAATGTTTTTTGTGCAAAAAAAACACAATTTTCTTCATTTTCTTCTCTTGTATTTTTTAGGACAGTCTCTTGAGGGTAGAAGAGGAATAGAAATGCAGGTCAAGTGCAAACCTGACTCCCCATAACAATGGCCTGGCAATTCAGACTTGGTTGACAAGACTGGCAATTCACTGATTACTATCAAAACATATTTAGAAACAACATATTTAATTTGCAATGTAGAAAGTAACATTTGACGAGCACAATGCTTTATACGTTCTGGTGTGCTCCTCTAAATCAAAGGCAGAATATGATAGAGAACCCACCGGCACATCTTATCCCACTTTCCTCAATATCTTATAACTTGGTAAGCTAAAATGAACAGAATAATTCATGCATACATGAAAAATACTGTATAATGACTAAAGGAAATATCATTGTGTAGCTGATCTTAATGAGGCAATGAATATTGGTTTGTAATCTATGGGCTTGTTAGACTGTGACTGTTTCTGTATAAGATTATTTATATTAGGCAGAACAAAAAAACAACAACACAGAAATACAACAAGATGTGTTACTACAAAGAGTTACATGTTTAATTTAAACTGGTGTTGTACTTGCCAAATAATTCAAAAGAAATTCAGTAGATTAAAACCTCTTTTCATTTAAATATCTTCAGAAAAGCTTTGTGTTTGTTATGTTCAGATTTACTGGAACTCTGGCAGTGTGGCTTGAACATTTTGGATTGTGTATTTAATGACTAATGTTTAAAAGGTGATGTCAGCGTTAATATGCATGAGTCTTCTCTTGAAAATGTGCAGTGGTATGATGTCATAAGCTTTTCTCTGTGTTGAATTGTCCGTCTTTTCTTTTCTCTTTCATTGATGGTCTTGCTGGGTTATAAGTCTGCACTTTCAACAGCTTCGACAAACAATAAACTGAGTAAATTCCACCAAAGATGCCTCTTTAACTCAATACACATGCTTCTTATTGAGAAAACAAAGAAAAGAAATAAGAGAAATTCCTGTTAAATTCTCACATCTGTCCCATTCTAAACGTTTTACTTTTTACCCCACAACTATGTCCACTCTCACCATAACCAAAAACCTTGTGCAGTTGCCACTGATATGCCCCGTGGTTAGTGCACCGACATATAGCACCAGTGTGCTAACGGTGACCCAAGTTCGATCTTTTGCTGATCTTGCTCCCCTATCTCCACCTAACACTTTCCTGTCTACTCTCCACTATCCTGATGAAATAAAGGTCTCGTACACACTACAAACTTTCGGGAGTGACAACCGCATTAAAATGCGGGAGTGAATCCCCTAAATGTTCGTTTCATGTCTGTACGGAACAAGACTCACTCCCGAAAATGCGATGATTGACACAGAGATAACCATAGCAACGTTCTGCCGTCTCGCTTGCTTATTTGACCAAAATAATAACAGCATTGTGTTTTGCAATAAACCTCCATCTTGGCGTTGTGTATTTTATGCTTTTGTGAGGCTGCTTCACAGCACGGAGCGCGCGGTCTTGCATTGTTGCCAGGTCCTCGTCTTTTTTGTACGTAAATACCGTTCTGGTGCTTAACCGTTTATAGCTTTTGGCTCATGAAGCGATCAAGTTTTTGATGTTAATAAAGCGTGAAGAGGCCGGTCCCGATATTTTGATCTTTGTCGTAAAGCATTTAGATTTATTTCGGTTTATTATTGGATTCTTCTTATTCGCTGTTTTTTTTTAGTGCAAGATCTGGCAACACTAGTCAGCAAACGCTTGTGCCTCTGTCATTTTCTGAACCGCGCATACAGAAGACTTTTTCCCCTTCTAAGCATTTATTTTTTTCAGAAGAGAGACCTGTCCTGTTTTTGATCAACGTTTAAACACTTGATTAACTACTAGTTGTTCAGTTCGGTTATGTACACACTGTGCAGAGTTTCTGTAAATGCGGTTGTCACTACCTGCATTTTGCGGGAGTTAATTCGGTTGTGGAATTCGGTTGTCAGTACCGTAAATTACTGAACTGTGTGTGTACAGAACAGGATTAAGCATTAAAAGGTGAAGTGACAACCGAATTAATATGCAGTGTGTACGGGACCAAAGGCACAAAAAGCCCCCATGGGAGTTGTAGCCTAGTGGTTAGAGAGTCAGGTTTGTAACCTGTGAGTTGCCAGTTTGAGTCTCACGGCTGGTGGGTAGCAACTGTGGTGCCCTTGAGCAAGGCACCTTAGCCTACAGTAATTGCTCCGTGTGTGTTCACGACTTGGAGTGCGTGTGTTCACTACTCACCGGGATGGGTTAAATGCAGAGGTCACATTTTGCGCATGCATTGCATACTTGACAAGCTTGTCACCCCCCCCCCCATGACCTTTTGTGCTGTTAACCCAATGCTTGACCAGTTGTGCAACAGAAACACCAAACAAAGTGCTGGGTTGCTTTAACCAAGGGTTGGGTCACTACTGGACAGAACACACCACTTAAAATGACTCAACTGCTCGGTTGTTTCAACAAGCATAAGTTAATCTATATCACAGCGGTTGGGTTTGTCCCTTTTTGACTCGACCATGGGTTGAAAATAACCCAGCATTTTTTAGATTGTAGACTTTGAACCCTATTAAGAAGATTTCTTCAAAAATCTGCAACAACTCTACAAAGAAATGTACAGACCAAAACAGCTCACTTAAAGGAATTTTTTTTTTGTTTAAAACTACTTCTAATGAGTTCTGTTTTTAAGCTGTTTATACTCTAAAAATGCTGGGTTCCTCCTAAAAGGGACAAACTCAGTCGTTCACGGTTAAATTAACCCAGAAATTTATGTTTCAATTTATGTTTGACCCAAATAGGTTTAAAATAACTCAGCATTTCGGGTTGAAGCAACCCAAGATATGGTAAATAACAACGCAACAGGTTGGGTTCGTCCCTTTTTGACCCAACACTAGGCTGAAAATAACCAGCATTTTGTGAGTGTAAAGGTGTTTTCACACATGTTGGTGGGCACCAAATTACATCTTATAATTTTTCAGTTAGTGAGGTCCGTGTTCACATATGTTTTTTTTACTGTACTTGAAACGCCGCACCGTACACCATGTGACGACAAAATTGTGCAACTGTTTTATTAAAAGCCCTCACATAGCCATCACTATTTTTGACAGCTATGCATTTATAAAATCATCAGCTCAAACGTCCAGGAGACAGCGAATCTCTGCAACGGACCAAGATTGGCTTGTTTGTTGTTAAACCACAATACAACATATCGAGAACGTCCTGTATCTGGTTTGGCCCGAGGTCAGGCAGCCTTCACACCACAGATGGGTCGCACCAGAGTTCGGCGGCAGCCGCTCCAAGACCACCTGAGTATGTGTGAACTGGAGTGCTCTAAGTTGACTTAATTGCAGAATTTAATTAGTACAAAAAAACCTAAATGGTTGAGGAATATCAAGAAACTGCTTCCCTGCAGGCAGAGAACTAAAAATGACTCCTCAAAAACATTTTTCTGAATGAATTAAAAAATGCTTTTATCACCAGAATAAGGCCATTTTAATGTCCATTCAGCAGTTCTTAAATTGGCTCTTGGCAATAGAATGGTTGATGGCAGCCAGCTTATTGCAGTCAGCATGGGACAGGCACTTTAGTTTTTACCACTTCTGCAATTACACAGTTTCTTTTTTTATCTAACTTTCAACCTTACTAGATCAATACATTTTTCTCCTCTTAAATATCCAGTGCTTTGTCTAAGGCTGCTGCTTTAGCAACCAGCCAGTCATCTGATTTTTGTCAATCCCGCCAACTTTTCGCTTTCACAAAGGTACTTTTCTCAACCTACTTTATGTCTCACCCACCATCTGTTCCAGGGGTCTGGCTTGAAAACTGGAGTGCTCTCTAAGTGGTCATGGACTACTAGAGTTGGGTTAATAGTTGACATGTGTTTCAAAAGGAAGTGTGCTTGTTTGCAGTCTTACATTCTTCACAATGGCCTTGTACTTTGCTCAGGGCATCACAATATGGAGAAGCATCTCCCTGTAAGGAGATGGATGGTGTATTTTCAAACAGAGATGCTCTGCGTCTTTTGTTTTCTTACTGAACGTGTCTGCATCTTCTGCTAGTTTCTCATGCATTTCTCAAACATAAAAAGCTCATTTGGAAAGCCATGAAGAAAAGGTAGAAAAGAACGAGAAGGAAAAATATTGTGTTTGAAGATTGTATGGACCATGTTGTTCAAATGAGTGGTTAAAACCTGATCACACTTTTCTCTTTTTGTGGGCACCCTGTGGTGCCACCCACAAAATAATGCCCTAGAAGGCTGCCCATGTTGCCCATGCCTAAATCCACCAAATACTGCCTGTTTCTAACAACCCTTAAAATGTGGCCCTGTTAAGCTTTCCCTAAGCCAAGTGCTGTAGCCCATTGATATTTTTCGGTTTATGTCACGTTGCAACAAGTCGTGAGGCAACAATAAAAGCATCGTAAAAAAGCATCTCTGATAAAGTGTGTACCAACACGACAGAAAACAAGAACTGTAAAACTTAATTGTTGGCTTATATCCTTGTCCCTGTATAACCCCTCATGTACCAGTATCAGAATGAGCAGAGCTAAATTTCTTTATGCCTCATGTAATCACCTCATCCTTCTGTCTGTTCCTCCCTCTTATTACAAGGCTCTTTTAAGTACTGCCAGCAGTGATGGCTACACAAAGCAATGTCATAAAACACCAGCACTAAGCCAATGACAAGATGCTTCGCTTTCATATAGAGACATGGGGGAGGAAAATTGGATAAAGAAGACAGATGGTAAACATTGCAAACTACAGAACAGTGATGAAAGAAATGAAAGGAAAGTGAAATCTAGATAAGAATGAAAGCTAGGAAATTAAAGAAAAGGCATGATATCTAGACAGAGTGACAAAAATCAGAGGAAAACTAAAATAGAAAAGAGTAGAAAAGAAGAAAGTTTTATATTGACATGCAGGAGCTCACAATTAAGCTGACATAACCACAGGAAGTTTACATCAACCCTTTCTTCAAATAAAAGACTTTTGTTTCTGCAAGCAATTTTGATGTTTTTTCAAGTTTCATGTTCTTGCGCATTCCCTTTCTTTGTTGCTTAATAAAACGCTCATTTTCCATGAACATTTGACAGGAACATGCTGAATTGAAATGTACAATAAATAAATAAATAAATAACCCTTCCTTCAATATTATTTATACAATATTCAACAGGTATGGTTTCTAGCAATTGTTAAATTTAGCTTCTTGTTGAAATCTGGTTCTAGTTACCAAGAGAACAAATAAATTCTTCCACATATTGGCCAAAATATGAAAGTTTATAAAGAATGTATAAAATATAAAATTATATAAAACTATACTTTTGTAAAAATATATTTTATTTTACCCTTTTCAATGTTCAATGTTATGTTTACAGGTTATAACATAAACGTTTTGTCCAATTTTTTTGCTTCCAATTTAAATGCTTTTATATAAATAAATAAAAATATTTTAAATATATTTCAAAATGTACAAAAAATGTCCAAAAGATATATTGGTGAAAAAATTAATTTTTGTAAACATTTTTCAATATATATATATATATATATATATATATATATTAATTTATTTATTTATATTTATATTTGTATATTTTGAAATATATTTAAAATTGTTTTTTAAATTTATTTTGTTCCCATATTGCAATGAAATTTAGATATATTATTTAATTATTTATTAATTATTTATATTATTTAAATATTATATTATTACATTTATAATTTGTTTTATAAACGTTTTAATAAGTTTTTATAATGGTTTTATAAACCATTGGTGGTGGTTGAGGAGATTCCCCCGTTAATATGTAAAGTGCTTTGAGTACTGAGAAAAACGCTATATAAATGTAAGGAATTATAATAATAATAATTATTATTATAATTTAAAGATTTTGCATCTTACCATACAAAGCATATTTTTCTTAAAAGTATCAGCCTTTTTAGGTGTTTACTATTCCCATTCTAAACATTTAGACCTGCATAAAGTTCAAAGACACCTTATTTTTTCAGGCCCCTTTGAAATTAGTCATCATAAACTTGAACAATTTTCAGCCATGGAGAAACTGAAAAAAAAATGGATGAAATCATGGCTCTCCCATTTTTGTCCCATGTGTGTTTAGGTCATTTAAAACACAGTGAGCAGTGTTTATACCCCTTAACAACACTGACCAGCTGTTTGTGAACATCAGGCTCACACCCCAAGGCTCGCATTCCTTTCTCCAGACATTCAGTTCTTGATTCATTATGGCCTGTGATTACTAAAAGCATTTCCGTGAAACTTAAATACTCGCTGCGTCTGAAACACCAAAAGCAGCCATTACACACACAGCATACAGATGTATGCAAACATCAAAGCATGTCCTCCGAATACCTCCACAATTTTGAGTAACAGTGTTCACAGCTCACCTCAAAATACAAAATCTAAAGCCTAATTATACTTCTGTGTCGAGCGTACAGTGTAACCTACGCATAGACGCATATACCTGTGATGCACACCTATCCAAAAATGTAACAACCTGTCAATTCTATGCAGATTCTAAGAGCTGTGATTGGCCTGCTGGAAATCCTCCCTGAGGTAAAAAAAAAATCAGTGTATGTATTTCCACTTGCAACTATAAAAACAAAGATGGCCCAAACTGAGTAGTGATATTCAACAACACAATCTGCAACGAAAGTCTAGGGCTGTGTATCGCCAACAATTCCCTGATACGATACGTATCCCGATACAAGGGTCCCGATACGATGCGCATCACGATACAAGACTATTTTGAATTACTTTTTTTTCAGAATTTAGTAACATTTTATTATAACATTATTATTTGTTTATTGTACATTGAATAAGCAGTGTTGTAACAGTTGTGTTTTTGCCATTCATTTATTAGCTATTAGAAATATTTAAAATCCCAGAGTTAGTACTTAACTTATGTTTTTTTTAAAAGCAGTTTTACAAATATGGTGCCTTACTCTTGTCTCTCATTATTCTACATCTATGAATATATCTAAATATGCAGTCAGACTTAATACTATTTTATAGAAATCAGATTATTAATGTGACAGTTATAGTTTGAAGTAACTCTGTATCTCTTCTCTAGACGTACACTTTTCACATGCAAATCCTTGTCGTGTTTATTCTCAAATGCCTTAGTACTGTTTTATAAGAGCATGGCTAATAAAGCCCTTTGCAGTAGTATAGGCTAAGATATCTGCGCTTTCATACTGAACTCATTGACTTTAATGTGCGCGAGAGACAGAGAGTGCGAGTAAGCGGCTCACTATGCAGACACGTGCGCCAGCGAGACAGACACGCAAAGTGAAAGTATACCCCGCCACCTTTAACTCTAAATACTCCACGGGACACATGCGTCCTTTCCATATGGATCACGGATCAACAGCAATTCATCACGTTACTTTCAAAAGTACATCAGAATCGATACTGAAGGTGCTGTATCGATACGCGCATCGTCAGGCGTCCATGACGATGTATCGTCGTATCGATATTTTGAACAAAGCACTACGAAATTTTACCTTGATACTGAAGTATCAACCCAGTCTCACCCCATGGCGTCAATATTTGACGACACTTGACCATGCGTCAATATGTTGACGCGGAGGGTATACCTTTCGCGTCATTTTTTGACGAACTGGGGACTTCAATACTATTAAGTCCGTTGCATTCTCTTTCCTATTTTCTTACCATTTTCGCGTCGGTTTAGGGTTAGATTTACATAATGACATCCCTACCCAAACCTAACTCTAACCCCAACGCCAGGTGACAACTGTTTCATTTCGCATAATCTAACCCTAAACCGACGCGAAAATGGTAAGAAAATAGGAAAGAGAATGCAACGGACGTAATAGTATTGAAGTCCCCAGTTCGTCAAAAAATGACACGAAAGGTATACCCTCCGCGTCAACATATTGACGCATGGTCAAGTGTCATCAAATATTGACGCCATCGGGTGAGACTGTGTTAGAAGTATACACCAGTAAAATTCCCATGGGCACTGCCTACATGTGATCTGCATGTGTAATTGCACTTTGGCGAGAACAACGACTCAGTTGTATATACGAACTGACACGTAGCTTATGGCATAGAGTCCTAGGTTTGGCTCAAAGTACAAATAGAAGTAAATATAAATATAAAAAGCCTTCAGTTTCCAGATCTGAGTGGCCATAAGGAAGCATGCTGATCCTATGCCATTGAGATAAATGAAAATGTGATCCGATCACATTCTCCAGGTTTTCTAGACCTCTTTGTTCTCTTGAGCTCACCTGATTTTGTTCTGGATCACTAGACATGACGTTATGGTGCCTGTCTGAAATTGGTTTACTTTAGAGGCACCTTCATACAACACACTGCCTGTGAGGTCATTGACTAAATAGGTGACAAGCAGCTGCCATGGGTTTCAGTCCCAACAACTAAAATGTGTTATGAACAAGATGATAATCATAGCAATATACATACATTCCATTGATTATAAGAGACAAAAGCATTAGTGTAATCTGCACATATGTCATGTCAAAAACACCTTTAGTTACAAGCACAGCAGATCCACCATTACAACCCATTTACTTTAAGGAAAGACCATTTAGCCACAGCAGAGCAGCAGGACCACAATGACCCTGACAATGTTCTTTTCCACTACATCTATTTTTCTCCACCACCTCCCTCATTTTCCTTTTCTCTGGGTAACTTCTATTTTTATCAGTGCTTACGGCACACTGAATAAACCGGCACAGAAATGCAGGTAGGAGCAACTTAAAAGTCTGTGAGCTCATTCTTTGATCAGTGGGGATCTGGCATAATGGGATTTAGGTAACTGCATTACTTGGTCTCTGCTGGACTACTTACTGTTTACTGTAGCTGTGTTAGAAAATACCCAGTATTTTAAATTCACTCCTCTTCGCAGTTCTGTGAGAATATGTTTGCTTGTGTGTTTATTAATGTCTCACACTGGGCTGCTTTTATCTTTTATTCTCCTTTAGTGTATACAAGTGAATTTATTCATCCATCAGATATCTCAGACCGAGAACAAGACCAGCAGTGAAAGAGAAAAAAATATCAGTTAGTCAGCTGTTTTTTGCACACACAAACATGATCCGTGCCAGTTTTCAATAATTCCTGAACAGGTAAAAGTTTCTTGCTGACTAGTAAAATAATACATATTATTATACTGTACATTTTATATTAGATGCATTCGTGCTTTCTTGACCTTTGACACCCACACTGCATTCTACATGTAAGCACACACACACACACATAAATGTATACACTTATGTGAACCAGTCCCTGTGCTTTGCTACTAATCAGCCACTAAATTTGCTCAGCATAAACTGTATTTATAGTTTGGAAATTTATAGAGTGGAAAAATCAGTGAGTTTTAATTGGAGGCGACACCCCTTAAGAGGATGTCTGTGTTAGCGGTACTGTACACATCAAGTTCTTTAGGGACGAATGCTCTGACAGCTTCAAAGCCCCCACTGGGTCAGAAACAACAAAGAGACAAACCACAGCCATGAAGTACATGAATAGTGGAAATTATGCAGGATTACAGCTACGTTTATGTGGATGACATGTGTGTTTGCATACGAATGCGCACAGTTTAACACACAGACTTGCAAAGAATAGTTTATTTGACACAGATTTGTATGCAGATGCATGCGCATTGCGACAAAATGCAATGCATCTCCTAGGCTAAATTTTACATTTTTCAGTAGGCGCATGTGCAACTTATTAATACAACGTACATTTCAAAGATCTGGCAATGTGAATACAGTACGCATTAGTTTTGGGCGATATGCCCCGTTTTGAGATCGCCCTATCGTCAGCCTGTGAGATTGCCGATACACGATAGTATCGGGGGGCGGCGCAGTAGTTTACTCATTTATTTTTTATTTGATCATTTTTGACTCATTTATGACAAGTCACTTGATTGATGGACAAAGAAGAAGGGCAACACTGTCATGACCGCACCCATCTAAAAACTGATTCTACGTGGACCGCAAGCGCTGTGCATGGTCCACCAGAACCCCTCCCGTCAGGTTATCATAGGTATTTCCGTTTGCGGCGGTGAAAACAAAGAATGTCCAAGTTGAGGAGTGATTTAACTAAAACTGCAACAAAAATCTCTGTTTATTTACTTCCATCATTGCTGGTCTTCTCAAATCATACACAACAAGTTGCTATTTCTTCTTCGTTTGTGGGTTAACTTGCCATGCTTCTTCTTCTTTGACGGTCACGCTGCTACTGTGGTTACACGCGTGGATACTGCCTACCAGCGGTCTGCGTGCGTGTTTGCACGTTGACGCGGACGACGACGCAAAAGTATAAATGAAAACCGTCGCAGAACCTACGCCGTCGCGGCTACGCCATACGACCTACGCACAACTATAACGAGCCCTTAAAGCAGCAAGATTTTGTAAACTTTGTTGGAGAAGTGTTAATTAACTCTTGAACTGACACAGTCCTGTAGGCCACCACTTTTGTTTTTAGTAAACTGGCAAATGCTACTAGACTGAATTAACACATCCACATGACATCATCATCATCACAGATTTGCATTTATGTTGTTTAAACAGAGAAAAAGGTATCATTCTCAAAAAAATGCATTTTAAAACTCATCATTTTCAGGACCTCAATTCACCACTCGTCGTGTAAACGAACAGCCAAACTGCATAAAACCCTGTGACGCCCATTATGAGTTGCATTTACATTAGCATCAGTGTTTTCTTATCATAGCATCTTCTAAATTCAAATGCACACTATATTAAAAATAATGCTTTCAAACACTATCTTCAATATGTTTTGTATGTTTAACCTAAAACATAATTATGTTTGAGAAATGGCAGATGTTTCTACAGGAAGTTCATTCCTAGTCCATGTGTTGTTGACACAGAGAACCATTTGGCACCAAAACATAAATGTTGTTATGTTCACTTGTCTCAAAAGCTTCACTTCAAAGTGCATAAAAATTATGGCTGGGCAATATTGACCAAAATTCATATCTTTTGCAATATACTACTAGAAATATCACAGTATTTTCTACAAAGTGGAAAACATGTTTACATGCAAGTTTAAGCCTCAAGTGAGATCATCACAGTCAACTTTATTGAAACAGTGTGTGGAGAATATGAAATTAAAAGACAGGTTTTTCTCCCTGTTTGAAACGGCTCAACATATGCTGGTTGGAAAGCTTACGTATGATCTTATCGTACATTTTTGGCAGATCTTCCAAAAAAGGAGGCTCATATCAAACCATAGTACTGTTATAGACGGCATTCTCTCATCCCATATCCCGCTAGGACACAAAACTCAATATGTTGCCCAGCCCTAATTAAAAAAAAAAAACGTATGTTTGCATTTGCATTCCCCCTCTTTCACCTCACATGCCAGATTGTTAATCGTGTACTATACATTGTGTATGAACACATTTGTCTCTAAGCAAACAAACCCAACATATGGTCCCATCAGCAGCTGCATCTTAGCATTGAGATCAATGTACACCCATCTTTCTTTTGACAAGCACCTCCTAACAGTTTGTTATCTGGTTGGTTTTAACAGCTGCCTGTTTATAGCTCTCCTGAATTTCCAATCAAAGGACCACCAACCTCTCACCACACACAGAGTTCATTAACCACACAAACAACCCGTGTGATGTAGATGTAGATGTTTGTGACAGATGCATTTTTATATCCTGCTGGCTGGGCTGGCTCATAACATTAAAAAAGACTTCAAGTTTCAGACCTGCGTGAAACGAAAAGAAAGCCTTCTACAAAATCCATGAGGTGATAACAATGAAGCATAGTTTCTCATTTTCAGTGTAGTATATGCGAATTAAATACTGGATTTGCCCCGTTTTTTATTTCTTTAACTCATTTTCCACAAGTAAATTGTAGCTAACGGACTGGAATGTTTCTACAGTTCATTAAGTTGGTTGTGAGAAAATGTGTAATGCCGTTTCCTTTAAGCACAAAATTAAGCATATTTAACTAAATAAATGTCGTTTTTCTGTAACTTACCTCGGCATGACAGCACACTACAACCAGGAGGAAAACCACAGCGGGTAAACAACGAAACATCTGTAGCGAGTGAAGCGGGTGAGGGGAAGTAGGAGAAGGGAGACAAAAAGACATTAGAAACACAGAAAGCGTTGAAGGAAACACGACATAAGTTGTTGATAATGTGAAGATTATCCGTAGCGTTTTGGTTTCTCACCATTTTGCGAGGAAGAGAGCCGCTTGTGTGTGTTGAAGAAAGGTAAAACCAGAAAGGCGCTACGTCTCGGTCCGCGCGCTTGAATGTGAGGATGTGCAGGAAATTCGCGCAGCGTTCAGGAATCCGTTTCTTCCCCCTCCGTGACGTGGCCGCTGAAAATACGTGGAGTAGGTCCAGATAAAGAGCACTCGTTCACATTTCACACACTCCTCAATTTACTTTGATGGTCCGGTTTGCACAGTTGACCCAAATGCATTTGGTTTATGCGTGTCATGCATTAAAAATATTTAACTAAATTTAATTACTATAATAAAGCTTGGTAGCAAAACGTGCTTCAGGTATGATCCTGTAGGCTACTGTTGTTTAAAAAGTTTTAAGTCGAGAGAGAGAGAGAGAGAGAGAGAGAGAGAGAGAGAGAGAGAGAGAGAGAGAGAGAGAGAGAGAGAGAGAGAGCAATTAATGTCTGTCATTGCAACATAATAGCTTATGTACATTTTCTTTCATTTCTCAGTGCATACGTAAGGTAAAGTGTGATGTGTAAATCAATGAGCAAACATGGACAAAACTCAAAAGGATCTGATTATCTTGTAAGGATATGATAGGATAGCTGTACTTTTCTGTTCTTAAGATGGAGTGTTAACGATGCAAACTTGCACGTGCATGATGATGGCCCTAGTTTTTGTTCAGATCAGCACATTTTCCCATTAAAAGTTAAATAGCCTATTATCCTGAAAAGTTTCAAGCTATATATGTGATTTAGAGTTTAATGCACCATTATGTCACTGTTATCTATTGTTGCTTGTCATTATTTTCTGTAGGGTCCATTACATAATATTTCTGTTAAAATTTGCATTGATTTTCCCTAATAAAAAAAGAAAGTTTGTGAACCACTGCATACAGAAATACATACTCCCTCTTGAATCCAAGCTGTTGCTTTAATATAACATTAGTCACTCATGGGAAATCACTGGAAACCGAGATAGGGCTGTAGATGGGCTATTACTTATGAAATGTACAGGATAAATACACAACATTTCCATGATGAAGGTGGTAAATGATAAAGCAAATATTTATTTATGCACCTAATGAAGACTTCTGCTTCAGAAATACAACAGTGTATTTTATGGCAGCAATTAGACACAATTCAGAAATGTCTCTTAAAATGTTATTTATTATTAGTAATTATTTATTAACTGCTTTGCATACATTTTCATGCAATTATAGATGTTTAATGTAAATTGTGTTGATGCATTTACTTTAAAATGTGGGAAGGTTTTTATATTTTGTGTCAATTTAAAACTTATTTTCCACTGCTTTAGTAAACAATGAAACAGAATTACACAACTCCCAGTACATGATGATGCTTGTGTGAAAACCCAGCTAATGTCATTTTTATTTATTTATTTTTTTACTGTTTTCTACAACAACAAAAAACTCCTACATAATGTACACTGAAAAGTAATTCACCCAAATTACATTTTACATAATTAAAATTTGCTTATTAAAATCCATTACAATATAATTTTTGGTATGAAAGAAAAATATTAAGTGGTTTAGGCATATCACATGTTTTAAATCAACCTATGTGAAATTAATTCATTTAAGTTGGGACTACGTGAATAATTTGTGTTGCTAAAATTTTTATAGCTAAAACTGTTAGTTTCCGGAATGCTTTGCATGATGCTGAATAATGAGAGTAAATATTAAAATAAAGGGTTAAATTTTTAGCATTTTTAATTTAGATAAGAAACGATAGGGACATATTAATGCTTACTATTTTGTTATAGTATCTGAAAGAGTTTCTGCCAGTTTACTGCCAGTAAATAACATAAATTTAATTCTACAGTATTACTGGCAAACAGCTGAATTACTGCATTTTTTTTACAGTGATGAGAATTTAGTTTCTATTTTACAGACGGGGCATTTACAGTATTATATGATCCTCAATGTTATGCTTATAAAGTGTTCAAGTACACATTAATTAAGCGGCATAGCTTTATAACAAAACTCACAAATGTCCTGGCCTTCCAAAAGCTTTGTCTTTTAAATTGGTTTTAACCAAGTGTGCTTGGTAATCAAAATAGCACATAATTGCCTCTCCACAGCTACTTTTAATAACTCTTTATCTGTTACATCTGCATAAATTCTAAAGAATAACCTGTCATATTCAATCTCAAGTATTCAGACCACCCATAGATATTTAAAAGCAAGGTCAGTGGTGATGAAGCTGTTTTTCTCCCTGACTAATCCCTTTATCTTGCTCTCTCACACAACCACAAGCCTGGATGCCCAGCTGGTACTATATGAGATGAAGGGACAAAAGGGTTTGTATGTTTGATGGGGAAGAGAGAGGTAAGGTGAATTATTTTAAGGGATGTAAAGAGTGATGATTAAAGACCCAATGTTTTGTAGCATTAACTGCATGTGTGCTTTTAGGGATAAGCCAACAGCTGAATACTTTATTTGAAAAGTAATAAATAATGTATTCCAAACAAATTACAGATTCTCTGAAAAATAGAAAATAATAAGCATTGGACACACTATTTAAAAAGCATGGACATGGTGGCACTGCATTTCTAACCGATAATCTTTTTTATATTAAAGCAAGGCATCAGAAATCCTGTTGATATTGTAGGGAAGGAGTGCTTGCATTGTCCTGTGACTCATGATGGACTTTATAGGGCTAACTGACAACAACCAAAAATACTCAGGTGTTTTTAAACATGTAGCATTTTGGGACCTATATCACTTTAAAAAAAATAGCTCCCATGACATCAGGACAGTAAACTACCCATCCATTGAATCTCAGTAGAAGCATACAATCTACACATGCTATTTCCCACTATACACTGAATTATTCAACAGTAATTTAAAGGGATAGTTTACACAAAAATTAAAATTCTGTCATCATTTTCTTACTTATGTTGTAACAAACCTGTATAAATTTCTTTGTTTTGATGAACACAAGGGAAGGTATTTTGAGGAATATTTGTAACCAAACCATTAATGAGCCCCATTCACTTCAGTATTCTTTTATCCTACTATGGAATTGAATTGGGCTCATTAACGGTTTGGTTACAAACATTCCTTAAAATATCTTCCTTTGTGTTCATTAAAACAAAGAAATGTATACAGGTTTGCAACAACATAAGAGTGAGTAAATGATGACAGAATTTTCTTTTTTGGGTAAACTATACCTTTAAGATTATTTTTTGCTATGCTTTAGTAAAAGGACTATTAACTATTTTGGAAAGTGGAGCATCAAAATCTTTTCCTTCCTTATATCCTACGTGCCCCCTCTAGTGACCAAAGATGAAACTTCATTGGAAGATTCATGGTATCATGATTATCGGTTTAAAATTAAACGTTTGGAAATATATATAGAGAATAACTTAAACATTCAGGATCTATTGACATTACTGACATTTATACATTTACAATCCTTTTCCAAATGCAATAAACCACATTTATTTAGCATAAACTATTGTCAATTTGTGATAGGACAAAAGAGTACAAAATAAATAAATAAAGCAACAAGACAAACCAAGGTTTGACAATGGCGTTATTTATTATGCTTTGCAATGATTATAGAAACATATGTACTTAAATAGTTACAAACTACAAAACAAAACTAGATCATGTTGCAACCACTGTATTAGCTGCTTCATTAAAGTTTTACTTCTTCGATTTTTTATGTATCTTTATTTGAATGCCATTTCTGAATGCTATAAGATACTGTTAAATGGTATTTTACTGCCTAATAACGAGAGGTAGATTTTTCAGTTGATCACATTTTGTTCCCTTTTTAAATTTTTAGCTTCCCTTATTCTTCCTCCTATACTTTCAGAAAAAAAAGGCAGGCTACAAAACTGTACTGGGGTGTATCCTCAAAGGTTTATTTTTGTACCTTTATGTGTATACAGCACATTATATTTTACCCTATAACAGGGTTCCCCAAATCTTACCCTGGAGCGATCTTGTGTCCTTGTGTCCTCGCTCTAAGTCATCATTAACCGTCAAAGTTCAATTCCAATAGGCTTTATGCCCAGCTGCACTACTTCCTGAACTTCAGCCAGCTCCTTGTTTCCTGTCTGCCATTATTGGGCAAACTGATTAATCCAGGTGTGTCTGATTATTGTTGTTGTGACTACTGAGGTCAGGCACACCTGGATTAATCAGTTTGTCCAATAATGGCAGACAGGAAACAAGGAGCAGGCTGAAACTCAGGAAGTAGTGCAGCTGGGCAGGGCATAAAGCCTGTTCTCAAGAACACAAGTACAGAGGATGCATGAAAATACCCGGATGTGTTCTTGATATCGATTATGCATAGAGTGCAGACTTGGGCCCTGTCCCAAATGGCTCACTTCGTATGGACTTTCAGTCTCGTGGCCTTAAATTGTGCTTGCTCGCTTAGTCTACAAGTTCGTAGGGTGTCCCATCTGTCATTTTTACGCTCCGAAGTGTGCTCATCAGCGCCTCCTTAGAACCCTTGATGCGGTCTTCGGCGAAGCCCGCACTGCAGCAGGCTTAACACATTTTAACAACCCAGAAGTCTTTGCGAAAGAGAAATCAGACCAATCAGACGACGGAAGGGAGGAGTTCACACTGATGGGCAACTTATTATGGGCAACTCCTATTTCTGGCGTGATGCTTGAGTCTGTCCCAAAATATAACTTAGTTAGAGCTAAACTCTGCAGTGCTCCGGCCCTCCAGGGTAAGATTTGGGAAACCTTGCCCTATAAGGACCTATTTGTGTACCTTTAGGGGCTAATTTTGTACCAGTTAAATGTTGGGGATTAAAAACATTTAACTGTACTTTAAAAGGTACACAATAGGTCCTTGAAGTACACTAATCTACCCAACATGCATTGTTTTGTATACCTGCAAATGGAATCTTGTACCACCCCAGTTTTGTACCTTTTTTCTGTTAGTATTGAATTAGTTTCATATACAACACTACAAAAACCATGAACAACATATTATCAAAACATTTTGCAAAACATTTAAGAATATAGAAGGCTTGTGTTATGCAACTAAATTTGTACCGATCACAAATACACAGTATTGATGTAACAAATACTGTATATCATAAATTTGATAAAGCTTATTATGTACTCTATTACTGTGCAAATGACCTAATTATAAAATGTACTACGTAATGTACTTTCAAAGTGTATCAGATTAGAAACATATTGTAATCTGTTTCCCCCAGTCATGTTAAAATGAGCACAAAATGTTCATGATTTTTTTCTATGATCTCCACAAACTTTGAGATCATACGTCAAACAAAAGCAAACATGTTGTCAAGGCCCTAAATATTATTTTGATCTTTTCAAAACTTCTCAATTTCTGTGCAATTTTAGTGGATAGTACACATCACACAAAGTAACCACATGCATTGTTCATCATTTAGTCTTTGACATAATTAAAAGTTGATTAATGTTTTTAGGAGAATGCTAGGAAAGAATGCATGTTCTGCAAGACTGGAAAATGTCTTACACAGAGTTGCAGCACCTCCTCATTGGTTGATATGTAGCCTACATGTAAAGTAGTGTCACGTAGCAGGACCAACGGACCGGTGCGTGGGCTTGACATTTGAGGCTTAGACATAGGTGTCATTTACACTGGGGACGCTGGGGAAATGTCCCCACCACTTTTTGAAATGGCTGATTTTGTCCCCACCACTTTTTGAAAGCATCTGGATAAAATATTTTGAAAAATCTAACAATACCATTGTGACTTACACTTCAAAAATCACTTTCTTAGTATTTTGTTAAGTTTTCAGTACAAATATCTTAAGATTATTAAATTAAGATGCTTTTTCTTGATGAGCAAAATGACCAGAAAATACAATAAAACAAGCAAAAATCTCTGCCAATGGGGTGGGAAAAAATCTAAAAATAAGATTTCTTTTTTCTTAAACACTTAATTTAAGCAACATTTTCTCACCCCCGTTGGCAGATGTTTTTACTTGTTTTAAGCACAAATTCACTTAAATTGTATAGTTTTTGTCTAAAAACTAGACTTATTTTCTAACTATATTTTGTTCATCAAGAAAAAGCATCTTAATTTAAGAATGTTTAGATATGTCTACTGAAAACAAGACAAAAATACTAAGAAAGTCTGATTTTCAAGAAAAAAAATCTTTGTATTTTTGTCTTGTTTTCGGTAAAAATATCTAAAAATTCTTAGATTAAGATGCTTTTTCTTGATGAGCAAAATGCCCAAGAAAATAAGACTAGTTTTTGTGACCAAAAATATTTAAGTTAATATTAAATTTAAGTGATTTTGTGCATAAAACAAGCAAAAAAAATCTGCCAATGGGGCAAGCAATTTTTTTCTTGAATTTTTCTTAAAATTAGTGTTTAAGAAAAATTTTCAAGATTTTTTGCTTATCCCATTGGCAGATTTTTTTGCTTGTTTTATGCACAAAATCACTTACATTTGGTATTTTTGGTCTAAAAACTAGACATATTTTCTTAGGTCATTTTGCTCATCAAGAAAAAGCATCTTAAATTAAGAATTTTTAGATATTTTTACTGAAAACAAGACAAAAAAAATACTAAGACCAGCCTACACTTTGCCCATTTTTGATGCGCCGTTATTCAATATTTTTCCCGTCCTGCTGTAATGTTTTTTCACCTGATCTTTTGTCCCCACCACTTTTCAACACAAACTGACGCCCCTGGGCTTAGACCAAGAGTGGGTGGGTGGTGCATGCTGAAAAAGTTTAAGAACCACTGGAGTAACTGGTGTGTAAACAATCTACAAACTCTTAATCTCCATACAGAGCATGCACATGCGACAGCTCCGCTTCTGTCTGTTTATAGACGTGATACTCACGCAAAGATTAATGTCTTTTTCAAACTTTTTTCAACGAAACCGGCCTTGCCACTCAAATTGTAAATCATTATTATAAGCATACTATTGTAAATCAGGCTAAGGTTAAATTTTTTTCTACCTACTCAGTACTTTAGTTAATTTTGAACTAAAAAAATGTTACAGATTGCAGCTTTAAGGAAAAGTGAAGGAAGGTGTCTCTCCATGACTTTGAGATCGGTGATTTGTAGTAAACATGAGGTAGGCTTTGTTCTTTTTGGTAAACAGTGGTTTTGTGCTTTATAGTAGATGATGCTATACCAGAACTAGTCAACTGGCCAACCTGATCTCACGAAAATCTGTGTTATAGTGCAACCCAGCACAGTCACAGAAAATTTGATCACTTTAGTTTTTTTTCTGTGACGGGAGCACGGATGTCTTTTCCGTGTCACTCCCACAGATTTCTTGTTTCATTTTATGTATTATTTTCTCATTGTTTATTTTCAATTTTCTTACCATTGATGTTTGGGGTTGCAGTTAGAATCACTTTCTGTTACATTTTTAGACATCCTAACAACCCCAACTCTAACCCCACCTCCAGGCGAGAATAGTTTTAAACGCGGAAGAAAAACATGTAACAAATTATAAAAGTACATCCTAACCCAAATCTAACCCCAAGTGACAATGATTTGAAAATAGGAAAAAACAATGAGAAAACAATACATAAAATGACACGAAACATCTGTGGGAGTGACACGGAAAAGACATCCGTGTTCCCGTCACAGACAAAAGCAGAATTCCGCGACATGGACACGTAAAATTTTCCATAACTATAACACAGATTTCCATGAGATCATGTTGCAACGGCGGTCATCTTTGTCTGATTTAAAATCAGCGTGGTTACTTTTACCTTTCCACTGTACATACAGTAGTGATGGTCGTGTTCGAAGAACTGCTACATGAGGCTTCGAAACATTTACGAATCTTTTGTTTCGAATCAGTAGTTCGGAGCGTGTTTCAAACTGGCCCAAGTCACGTGATTTTAGCAAACGAGGCTTCATTGGCCCTGTCCCAACCCAGCAAGCAATAGCCGTCATTTCAACGTCTCTTTTCAGTATAGACCCGATATAGCCGGGCTGTGCCTAGCCCACTTCTAGCCCAATTAAACTTTAATTTGGTTACATGTGGTTTTTGACAAAATAATTTGTGAGATGGATGCTATTTTATCATGTAAGCAAAGTTAACAGCGATTACAAGGTATTTCTTTTCATTTCTTTAAAGTGTTTTATGCATCGTCTGTACGTAGTCATAATTTAGCTCATAAATAGACCGACTACGAATAAACCACGTTTAGCCCAGAAATAACCATGAATTTAATTACATGTTGTTTTGCCAAAATGATTTATGAGATGTATGATATTTAATAATGTAAACAAAGTTCAAAGCAATTAAGGTATTTTGTTTCATTTCTTTAAAGTGTTTTATGCACTGTACTTAGCCACTATTTAGCTTACAAATAGACCGACTACGAATAACCCACGTTTAGCCCAGAAATAAAATTTTGTTTTTGTCAAAATAACTTGCAAAATTTATGATATTTCATCAGGCATGCAAAGACACTAGTGAATTTAAGATGTTTGGTTTTATTTATCTTATCTGAATATCTGCTGTCACGCATAACATTCATTATTTGACCGTATTTCAAAGATAAACAAAATTCAGTTACAACTCCGAACCGCTAGATGGCAGCAGTACACAAACACGGGGCCATATCTCACGAGAAAGATTTCCGCTGTTGTTTGAAAAGCAACAACATCAGCGAGCAGCCAGGAGGAAAGCATGTACCACACTCGTTTGGTTTTGTAAGTGTTTTTATTATTTTATTTTACATGTGTTTAAAATTGATTTACTTTATTTGTTGTTGGAATCGCGACATTCTTGCGGGTAACTTAACAGTATAACGTAGTAAGTAACCCATGTTTTATAAAACCTAAACAGTACAACCTGCAATGTAATAAAATAAAATAGTGGAGGTAAATGAGTCTATGTAACGTTACACTGAAGATCAACATGAGTGATTTGTAGGCTGCTTTTTAGTAACAGCAGTAACTTAGCTAAGTTATTACTGTGTTGCTTACAGTAATGTAGGCAGTTTACAATTATGCATGCAGAGATAGATTGTGGGGGAAAGCTATTTTTCCATATGGATTTAACTTACAGGCCTTCAGTTTGTTGGAAAAAAGAGTTTTATTGTGTTAGTGAGGGAAAACTTGCAGGTCAGTGGGCATTAACCTTTAAGGTTGGTAAACACTTGTACACTGAAGCATACAATACTGTACAATTACTGACATAGGCATGTGCTATTCAGGTGTCAAAGCTGTGCGAAACTGGAGGGAGAAACTTGAGAGACCGTGCCGGAAGAATGCTGGACAGGTAAATTCTCTAAACATGCAATATTAATCAGACATTGTGGTGTCAACACAGTCTTTCATGTGGTCACAAAAAATCAGAAAATATTTCAGTCTGCAACTGTTAACGACATTGTCTTTTGTATTTTAGAGTTCACTAAAATTCATTAATTTCAAAGTTCAACATGAATGGTCGTGGTCCACTGCAGAAGCAAGCATTTGAAAAAACATCAGTTCTCAGTTATTAAAGGTAAGTGTGTTTGTATGTAGTTTTAGGCTGAATGGTGTTTCACAAAATAATACTTTTAATATGACATTAAGCTATATGAGGAGTAATTGACGACAGTCCGGTACTGCCTTAATATTTTCTAAATATTAAAAGCCCCAGATTAAATGACTCTTTGCCGATACAACAGTTTACTCATCCATACAATATTGTTTAGATGTTTTATTTTTAGACATTTGACAGGTTTTATGTCAATAAGATTGTATTGTGAATATTTTATGCTTGGCATCTTAAAGGGCAGGGTATTTGATTTTGAAAAATACTAACTTTAGCCTACACGCACCAACCAGAAGCACACTCCTATCTCATTAACCAGTAAGACTGACAAAGTGAATAACATTACCAAAATAA
Source organism: Misgurnus mizolepis (assembly GCA_025389145.1). Classification (NCBI taxonomy): domain Eukaryota; kingdom Metazoa; phylum Chordata; class Actinopteri; order Cypriniformes; family Cobitidae; genus Misgurnus; species Misgurnus mizolepis. Next base: position 21,764,330 of record JAIFKI010000014.1, on the reverse strand, counting down.
CCAACATAAACAACTGTTTTTAATCCGAAATAAATACAGCATGTTTAGAAATTTGAAAAGATAAATATCATTACACTAATTCGTAAAGGAACACAAACTACATAAGCAACAAGTTTCATTAAAATACAATCTGAATCCGTTAAAATAGAATCACACTGCATACCTACCTTTCCAAAAGAAACACTGCAACGACCCTTTCAGACCTGTAGCTGTTTCCATCTTGCAGAAAAGCAGTGAACTTACCAATGTTAATTTGGGTTTTTGCTCTTTGCTCATCCAGATGTTTTTTTTTGTTGTTGTTTCAAAATGTCTTTCGTTTTGTAGCTCCTGTGTCAATTCAGCAGGAAGGTTTATTTGATTCTCCCTATTTTTACAGAGCGTGAACAGGTTGTGAACTGGCATGCAAAACACGTTCACAGAAGAGGGGCAAAAATTGTATGCGTCCAATTATGGGCCGGAATGAGATTCTGGCAGTATGATAACCGTAAGCAAAAATACCACGGTGTTGCGGTATTGCCATTGTGACACTAAAATGTGTTATTTTCAAATGTCTGCATATTAAAACATCAACTTTTCAACTGGACACAATACATTTTATTTTTAATCAACAAACAACGTTTATGCCAGGTAAAAATAAAGCCTTTAAATGATAATATTCTTTCAATTGTAAATGTAAACATGAATTCAATTACATGATTTAATTCACTTTGTGTAAACACAGTTCATACATTGAAAATGGTATCACAGAAAATTTTTGTGTTTTTTTAAAACCTTGACTCTGAAAATCTCGGTATACCTTCAAACCGGTAACTGGCCCATGCCCACATCCAATTATTGCATTCGGTCAGGGTTCAATGATTTGTTGAACGTTTTTTGGTCCTACGCCTTTTACAGGTGACACAAATATATAAAAATACACATTTAGACCACTTAACATAGTGATTGCTATCAAGACTTGAGGAGACTTTCAACCAGCATAACTAAAATGTTTCTCTGGATCAAAATCAGATACCCTGCCTTTAAGCCTCTTTTGCTAGTTCCAAAATGTCATTAAACACACGCAGAGAAACATGCACTTCTGTTTGTAGTAATGAGAACGGTATGATTACTGTTGCCTGTCAATATTTATATATGACTTTTTCAAAAGAGAATGACTATCACATGTAACATAAAGCAAAAATACTTGTCTCATGCATTCTTTTCATATTTGTCAGATGCTGTGTTGAACAACTTCCCAGCAGCAACAGAACTGGAAGTGAAGGATGCAATGGGGGCATTTCAAACAGTCACCAGGGAGCACGGGGGGGGGGGGGGGTATAGAAATTAGTACAATTAATAAGTTGAAGTGAACTGAAGATAGTTTCTTAATGTTTAGATGTTATTTCATTTTTAAAATTGTATTTTGTTATTTCATTTTTAAAATTGTATTTTGTTATATATGCTTTTATTTTGTTTCTGTTTTTATTCTTTTTGTTATGTAGTTTTTCTTAATTTTGTCTTATCTGAATTTCTATTGTATTAACAATATTTTTTGTAATAAATTGCATGATTGCATGTTTATGAGAACCTTTTTTAATGGATTAAAAAGAATTCTTTAGCCATTCTTTTGTTGTTTATTAGACACACACGTGTAGTCGTTTAATAGCCGTCTATTTAACGGCTAGTCTATTCTTGGGCTATGATAGACGTCTACTAGATTTTCACTGACAGCCCAAAATTAGCCTTGTTTTAGCCTAGACCCACATTCACCGTCTATTAGACGTATATATGTAGACGTTTAATAGCCGTCTATTTGATGACTAGTCTATTCTTGGGCTATGATAGACGTCTACTAGATTTTCACTGACAGCCCAAAATTAGCCTTGTTTTAGCCTAGACGTCAGGGGGGTGTTTAGACGGCTACTAGACGTCTATTAGCCGCAAAATTGCTTGCTGGGAAATGGCGCACTTCATGTGGACTTTCGGTCTCGTGGCCTTAAATTGCGCGTTCTCGCTTAGTCTACGAGTCCGTAGGGTGTCCCATCTGTCATTTTTACGCTTTTAAGTGTGCTCACCAGTATGGGGGTAATTTCATGCCAATATTATTGAAAATGGACAGAGTAAAAGTCACAAATAGATATTACAACTTGTAAACACAAAACGCAATCTACAAATAGATTAAAAATCCACAAACACAGTCCTCGTGATCCGCAAATGTAAAAAAAGATCTACGAATCGTCTTTGTGATCCACAAATATAAAGCATGATTTACAAAAAGAAATCAGTCACTTGTACTTGAAAACCAGAATTTGAATGAATGTAAAGTGACTTCTTTGCAGATGAATATCATTTTCTATTTGTAGATTGTGTCACATTTGTTTTCAGAATTCTGACACTATTGTTTCGCTTTGGTGACAAAATAATGCCATAATCGTTGAAAATGAAGAGACTACAATTTGTAAACACGAAACAAATCTGCAAATAGGTTCCAAATCTGCAAACAAACTTCTCATGATCCGCAAATGTAAAACGAGATCTACAAATATATAAAAATCCACGAACAGACTCTTCATGACATACAAATTTAAAATGCAATTTACAAATAGATTTAAAATCCGCAAACCAACTCTTTATGATTCACAAATAGAAATCATCGACTTGTACTTGACAAACAGAATTTAAATGAATGCAAAGTGATTTGTCTGCGCATGAGGGTCATTATTTGTTTGTAGATTGTGTTGCATTTGTTTTCAGAATTTTGGCACAACTGTTTCGCTGTTTTCCATTAAAAAAATCTACAAATGCCCTCCTCACAATTTGCAAACAAACACAGTCTAACTTGTATTTTCCAACAATTGTAAAAAGACATTCTTACACATTCTGTGCAAAGTTTAGCATGCAAGTGTTGAATCTGTGTTTGCAAATCACAGGGCATTCACGAATCCTTCTGCACAAGTCTACAGATCTTTTTGGCACTATCTTTCCGCAGAGTTTGTCACTACGATCCACGCGTGTAGTCAGCCAATCAGGGGTATTGCTTCAAAGTAATGCCACGCCCCCTCAATAAGCTCTTTTCAAAATAAAAGCTGGGCTCACTGCCATTTACCGTTGCTGGTGTTACAGTGCTGAAAGGCGGCCAGACCGCGTTATCGATATTATATTAATGATATTAAAGCATTTATGTATAGCATGGCAAATATGTAGCATTAACGTGAACTAGAACAACCCCTCGTTTAAGTTATTATCAGTGCCTGACAATTCAGCCGAGGTCATTAAATCGTTAAAAACACTGCATGAAGCGGTTTTATCCTTAAAACATCAGTGTCTCTTCAACGAACATTTGCCGAGCGTCAGCGAGCCAGCTGGATGGAGTGGAGCTGCTAAAAGGTGACGCAGCTCAAATAAAGCAAGCGGGTGCAACGATAATATTGGATGTAACTTGCCGTAATTAACAAAAACATGAGCCTTATTTGACAGCAGCACTAATTGAACTATTTGACCATATGCATTTGATATACATACCGTGACCGGAATGCACTTACAAATCGCGCTGTTATTAGAAACATTTAACTGTTTCCAGACTGAGCATGGAGACAAACAAGCCGTTTATAGAAGCAGCTGCCGGTCAGCGTGTACGGAATGAAGTCAAAACGGTCTCGGTTTTAAGACCGGCAGTCTGCCTGTGCCATTCCACCCTAATCCGGACTGCAAATTACATGTTAATATTATATCCACCATTTACAATCCTTCCTTTAAGGTCTGTTCTGCTTTTAACAGCTCAAAGCTATTACGTCCGTTGTAGGCTACAGGTAAATTTTGCAGTTGTTTTAGTTAACTTTGCAGAGCATTTTATTGTCGGAAATGGTCCTGGGCTGGGTTTTCCTATAACGATTGAACTTAGCACTCAAGAGCGCTTTCTACAAGGTAAAACGATCGCTCGCAGCTGGGTTTTAAGTGCTACTAACGAGTCGCTATCCCTTTGTCAAGTGCTGAAATGTCACTTACTGAATGACTCGTAATTGTAGCAGAAGCTTGTTTAGGCTAATGATCTTCAGCTGATGTGCACTAATATTTTTTTAAATATTATTAATTATTTTTCAATGACTTACATGTTTTAATAATTTGTGCATCATGAAATATTCTTTTTTCATATTTAGTTAGGACTCGTCCCACTGCGCAATGCCTTCTGCATTTTATAATATAGTTTAGATTTTTCTTTTTATTTGTTGTTTATTATCTATGTTTATTTATTATTAAGGATTATTGCATTACCCAGTTGCGAGCGATCGTTATACGTGCATCTTTGGGAAACGCACGTAAATGAACAACGAATGTTCGTTAAGTAACTCGTAGAAAGCGCTCTTAAGTGCTAAGTTTAATCGTTATCGGGAAACCCAGCCCTGTTCGTTTGGAATGTGTCTGGCACACAGCTCTAGTCAGGACTGATTAATCCATTTATCAAGTATTGATTAATTATTTTCAACTTAATCCCTTTTGCATTTTACAAAAAGTAGAATAGGCAGGCATATTCTGAATTTAATCAAAATTATGACTGTGGCGTTGAAGGAACCTTCCTTTAGTGATAAATAAATAAGTTATTTTGCTATTATTATCTAGCAAATATGACAGTTTTAAACAAACTAAGTAGCCTATTTATTTATTTATTGGCAAATGCAGAACAACAAGGAACATGTAGAACATAGGCGACACGCCTCTACCTTGCGATGAGAAGATTAATCATGGGGAACATAAGCTAAATGTAATTTTAAAATGTATTTAATTTAAAAACAAATTTAAACCGAAAGCGGACTGTTTAAGCTTGTCAAATTTATGCTGGCTCGGTCACAAAATTTCGTCAGGCAGTATTTGATATATGTATTTGTGTTCATGGAAAACAATATAGGCTATAGAAATTCGTGCTGAGTGACAGGAAAAAGAAAATCGTGCTAATTGGCACAAAAAAAAAAGGGTCAATGAATACGAACAAATAAATCGAAAAAAAAATTAAGATATTGTTGATTCTGCATTTATCCAGCCAGCATAAATTTGACAAGCATGTGCTTTCGTTTTAAAAATGACATTTAAGCCTTTAATCATATAAGGGAGAAAGGCGTGTTGCCTACCTTTGCTTTCTCCTCATTGTTCTGCATTTGCCAATGAATAAGTCAGTCATATTTGTTATAAAAAAATCAATGTATGCTACATAATAATAGAACTTGTTAATTTTTTACCAAAATAGGAAAAAGAAAGTCGGTAAAAATGTGCACCCAGCTAGACACTCAAAATGAGGGCCGGAGTGGGACTCGCTGACTATTAAGTAAGGGATAATGTAGAGGCAGCCGGTAGTTATTGGGAAATAAGCCACGACAGTGTGATCAGGACCCGACGCGAAGCGGAGGGTCTTGTATCACACTGAAGGGGCTTATAACTACTGGCTGCCTCTACATTATCCCGCTTATTACACGGCTACTTGCCACATAAGAAAAAAAACTGGACATGAATATGAATTTGAAACATTTTATTGGCATATTTGTTTTAAATTAACATTTTTATCCTTCCGCGAAACTTTGCACAGATGCATAAAATGAATACCTTATTAAGATCCTCTGCTTCATACTTGTCTGTCTCCATTTTTTCTCTTTTAGCCAGTCTTTAAGAAGTTTTAATGCCCATTCTGTATTTTTTTGTGTGTTGGCTTCGTAGCTGTCATGCTCTATTTTGTCAAGTTCAGTCTCAGTAAGCTCTCTGTGTCTTGTCGTGGTTGTCCAGTGTTTGTCACAAGATGGCGCCAAACAGATAAAGATCTTATTGATCTTTATTGGCGCGGAGCGATTTTACTCGTGCAAGTAGTCCGGCTATGCGTTATTAATTTGGAGCGGTTATTATTTGAAAATAACGAACCTGCAAATGTCTCAACTGACCAATCAGAATCAAGCATTCCAGAGAGCAGTGTAATAAAATAATATAATTAAATCCTCAGTAGCCATATCTGCTATACTGTTCTCTGCAGCCTTGAAAATTCATTGTATTTTTCTAATATATCATTTCCAATTCAGTGCAAATACAGTAGCCTAAACAATTATGATTTTGCCATAATTGTGCAGCCCTATATTTTAATATTATTTAAGTAAACTTGTTAAAAAACTACTAAAAGGGAACAAATGTGTTTTCCCCCTATATTTCTATAAAAAAATGTAGGTCTTGTAAATACGTATGGGGTTGCAATAGTTTGGAACCTACTGATATACAAAACTGGCTAATATGTCCTGACTGGAGCTGTGCGCGTCTGCGAAAAAAAAAAAACGAAATAGGCGTCAGCTCATTTAATGTCATTGTGCTTTCAGTTACCTGTTTAGAACTAGAAGTGTGCGCCCTGCCCTCGACTTTAGGCGGTGCGTTCAAGTTCATATACAGCGTGCAGACAGCGTGCCCGAGCGCGAGGGGGAAAAGTCCACGGGAGAAAATCAACAGCTTTAATGTACAAAAACCTTACGACAAACGAGAAACGTTCTAACGGAAGCCTTCAGTCAAGCAGGATTAAAAAGAGGATGAGAAACGTGCAAAATATACAATGTACAGTATATACAGTTATGTCATTAATAACTACTGCTTTTAAAAGGACTTTTAAGTTATTGTTTTTGTTTCATTTTCAAAGTTTGATACATTGTGCATAATGACATACTTGGAAAAAGGGATAATTCAACAATAATTTATAATTGTATATCTTTTATTAATTTTATGAAATACATTCAACTATATTTCAATGCACATTTAGGCCCTGAACAAAAAACAACTCGCGAGGGGAGGACTAGGGATTAACCCTTAATTAACTTTAAGGAATTAACTTTAGTGTTTAGAATTCAGTTAAAAACCAAAAAAAGAATTCTGTGCGCTTTTTGTTTAAAGTGCTTGTTTTTATTTAATGTATTTATTTATTCACTGGTGGTAGGGTTGGGGGACAATGAAGGGGAGGGGGGGGGGGGTTCGGCACATATGCTTGAACCACTACTGATTTGATGTAACGGGTGGAATAATTTTAACATGTCACCTGCAGTCCGGGTTAGGGTGGATTGCAGACTGCGGGTGTGTGCTAGAGTGCCTAGCTCGATTTGAGTGTCTAGCTGGGTATGCGGTTTTACCTACTTCGTTTATCTTATTTTACACTGTAAAAAATGTTTTGTGGCTTAGTAAATTTAACTAAATAAAATTAGTCAATTATATAAAAAAATAGGTTAAAACAAAAACTATTTTTGAGTACAAATAATGCAAAAATGTGAGTAATTCTAGATTTATCATGTAAAATTTGTGAGAAGGAAATTAAATAATTATAAAAAAAATAATAGGCTGTATTAACTTAAAAATATAGTGCATCATTTTTGCATCCACTTTTTAAAGTAAATTTGACATGGAATTTTTAGTAGGCCTAATTGCTTCTCCATGTAAAACTTACTTAAACATTGCAATTGCTTAAATTGCAAAGGCTTAAATTCAATGTAAAACTTACTTTAAAAAAGTGTATGTAAAAATGATGCAAATATTATTTTTATCAGTGTACTTGTTTTGTTTAAAACGGTCATATTTGTCATTAAAAATCATCAATATATGCTACGTCATAATAGCAAAATAACTTATTTATTTTTCACTAAAATAGGAAAGTTTCTTCATGCCACAGTCATAATTTTGGCTAAATGCAGAATATGCGTGCCTATTCTACTTTTTGTAAAAAGCAAAAAGGATTAAGTAAAAATAATGAATCGATACTTGATAAATGGGTGACTTGTTCATTATTGTAATATATAGAAATGCATTACATTTTTTTAAAACAAAGCCCGCCTTTTAATCTTTCTGACTAGAGCTGTGCGCCAGGCAAATTCCAAACGAGCAGGGCTGGGTTTTTCCAAAAGCATCGCTAAGTAGATCGTAAAAACAATCTTAAAATTCATCTTAGAATTATGGGCCGTTTCCCAAAAGCTTTGTAGCTTAAGTAGCACTCGAAAATCATCGTAGATCTACGAGTGCTCTGGAATAATCGTTAATTTATAAGTGCATCGTAAGACAGCAGTGTTACAAGGTCATCTGCAGGACAACCAGCAAATTGCACTCCTGCAATAACGATAATGTAATGTTTTAAATGTAGGCTATATTTATTTATTGGGTTTTTTTCTTTGTTTATTTGTTTAAATTACTTTAATATAATATATTTAAAATTCAAATGAGAAATGAAATTTAAATGACTAAACATAAATTAATTAAGAAGGAAAACGTATTTGGTACAATTTTGGTAAAAGTTGGTACTAGCAAATTGATAAATGGTTCCTACCAATTGCTGCTATAATTCATCTAGGCTACAGTAAAAAAATATTTTTTTGAAGGGTATGGCATTAGATTAAAGAAACCAAATAAATATTTACGGTACAATGCAATAATCCTTAATAATAAATAAACATAGATAATAAACAACAAATAAAAATAAAAATCTAAACTATATTATAAAATGCAGAAGGCATCGCGCAGTGGGACGAGTCCTAACTAAATATGAAAAAATAATATTTCATGATGCACAAATTATTAAAAATTTAATAAGTCATTGAAAAATTATTAATAATATTTTAAAAAATATTAGTGCACATCGGCTGAAGATCATTAGCCTAAACAAGCTTCTGCTACAATTACGAGTCATTCAGTAAGTGACATTTCAGCACTCGACAAAGGGATAGCGACTCGTTAGTACAGTAGCACTTAAAACCCAGCTGCGAGCGATCGTTTTACCTTGTAGAAAGCGCTCTTGAGTGCTAAGTTCAATCGTTATAGGAAAACCCAGCCCAGGACCATTTCCGACAATAAAATGCTCTGCAAAGTTAACTAAAACAACTGCAAAATTTACCTGTAGCCTACAACGGACGTAATAGCTTTGAGCTGTTAAAAGCAGAACAGACCTTAAAGGAAGGATTGTAAATGGTGGATATAATATTAACATGTAATTTGCAGTCCGGATTAGGGGGGAATGGCACAGGCAGACTGCCGGTCTAAAAACCGAGACCGTTTTGACTTCATTCCGTACACGCTGACAGGCAGCTGCTTCTATAAACGGCTTCTTTGTCTCCATGCTCAGTCTGGAAACAGTTAAATGTTTCTAATAACAGCGCGATTTGTAAGTGCATTCCGGTCACGGTATGTATATCAAATGCATATGGTCAAATAGTTCAATTAGTGCTGCTGTCAAATAAGGCTCATGTTTTTGTTAATTACGGCAAGTTACATCCAATATTATCGTTGCACCCGCTTGCTTTATTTGAGCTGCGTCACCTTTTAGCAGCTCCACTCCATCCAGCTGGCTCGCTGACGCTCGGCAAATGTTCGTTGAAGAGACACTGATGTTTTAAGGATAAAACCGCTTCATGCAGTGTTTTTAACGATTTAATGACCTCGGCTGAATTGTCAGGCACTGATAATAACTTAAACGAGGGGTTGTTCTAGTTCACGTTAATGCTACATATTTGCCATGCTATACATAAATGCTTTAATATCATTAATATAATATCGATAACGCGGTCTGGCCGCCTTTCAGCACTGTAACACCGGCAACGGTAAATGGCAGTGAGCCCAGCTTTTATTTTGAAAAGAGCTTATTGAGGGGGCGTGGCATTACTTTGAAGCAATACCCCTGATTGGCTGACTACACGCGTGGATCGTAGTGACAAACTCTGCGGAAAGATAGTGCCAAAAAGATCTGTAGACTTGTGCAGAAGGATTCGTGAATGCCCTGTGATGTGCAAACACAGATTCAACACTTGCATGCTAAACTTTGCACAGAATGTGTAAGAATGTCTTTTTACAATTGTTGGAAAATACAAGTTAGACTGTGTTTGTTTGCAAATTGTGAGGAGGGCATTTGTAGATTTTTTTAATGGAAAACAGCGAAACAGTTGTGCCAAAATTCTGAAAACAAATGCAACACAATCTACAAACAAATAATGACCCTCATGCGCAGACAAATCACTTTGCATTCATTTAAATTCTGTTTGTCAAGTACAAGTCGATGATTTCTATTTGTGAATCATAAAGAGTTGGTTTGCGGATTTTAAATCTATTTGTAAATCGCATTTTAAATTTGTATGTCATGAAGAGTCTGTTCGTGGATTTTTATATATTTGTAGATCTCGTTTTACATTTGCGGATCATGAGAAGTTTGTTTGCAGATTTGGAACCTATTTGCAGATTTGTTTCGTGTTTACAAATTGAAGTCTCTTCATTTTCAACGATTATGGCATTATTTTGTCACCAAAGCGAAACAATAGTGTCAGAATTCTGAAAACAAATGTGACACAATCTACAAATAGAAAATGATATTCATCTGCAAAGAAGTCACTTTACATTCATTCAAATTCTGGTTTTCAAGTACAAGTGACTGATTTCTTTTTGTAAATCATGCTTTATATTTGTGGATCACAAAGACGATTCGTAGATCTTGTTTTACATTTGCGGATCACGAGGACTGTGTTTGTGGATTTTTTATCTATTTGTAGATTGCGTTTTGTGTTTACAAGTTGTAATATCTATTTGTGACTTTTACTCTGTCCATTTTCAATAATATTGGCATGAAATTACCCCCATACACCAGCCCCTCCTTTGCCCCCTTGATGCGGTCTTCAGCGAAGAACTGAATCAATTTTCGAAGCAATTGGTTCAATTGATTCGAAGCTTCGAAAAGCTTTGTTTCCAACACAGTCTCACACCCTATTCGTCACATACTGCCGTTTGGTCATGACCCCCTCACGTCCATAGCGGACGTTGAGGGTACCCCCTATTCGTCGCTTGAAAACGTAGAGGGTCGTCCTATAGATTTGAATGCAAACCCCTCATCTTTGAATTTTGACGAAATGGGTTTATCGGTTTGCCTGCGCAATATGGTTTTAGACGATTGATTTTATGCTGCAAATGTGCATTTTGCACAAGCGTGCGGCGCATAAACGGTTACTATTGATGCGGTGACCAAACATTTTCGTGGAGCGGAAACCCTTGTCTGAATCGGTGTATCACGACTTTTCTCTCTCTCTTTTTTATATAGATATATTTGGTATACAATAAAATGACATATTTACAGGGCTGTATTTGCTGTGTGTTTAAAACATGCCTTAATTAACGTAGGATATTTTATTATTTTCGATCACGCACAGTTGGTCATTCCCCCTCACGTCCATAAGCTGACGTTGAGGGTACCCCCCAATTCGTCGCATGACAACGTAGAAGGGTCGTCCGCGATATTTGAATCCAAATCCCTCATCTTTGGATTTTGGCGAAATGGGGGTATTCATGCCTGCGCTGCAAAGTATGTTTTAGGCGATTGATTTTATGGTTCAAATGTGTGTTTTGCAGTAGCGTGCGGCTGTTACATTCATTGGTGCGGTGACTACATTTTCGTGGGGCAGAATCCCTTGTCTAAAGCGGTATCACGACTTTCTCTCTCTTTAAGTTATATGCTCTACATTAAAATGACTGTATATTTGCTGTATGTTTAATTAAGATAGGACCCAGTCTCAAGGCAGTTCGTGTAATTTAATCTATTGATTCGTGTCCATGGACACGATTTTCCCCTTTTTTCGTGCCAGTCAGAACGACTTTCAATCTAATGTATTTCAATAGGAAGTATTTTTCGTGCCTGCATCACGTTTTTTTTCCTATTATTTTTTTCGTGTTTATAAGCACGAATTTAATCTAATGTATTGCAATAGTATATACCAGGGAGCTGTGTTATTTTACTTTATTTGTCATTAATTGATTACACTTTAAGCGCTACTTTACTCAACATTTAATCAGGAGATGTTTATCCTTTTTTATTTGTTTAATATTCTGCATGATTGTTGTAAACCATTGTAAACCATCGTCAGCGGTACAAAATTGTTAATTTACGAGAATGCAGAGTTTTTCTACTGCCATCGTTTACAAATGTTGCCGTTTTTTCTGAGAAATATTGATTTTTCGATCGGTTTCGTGTGTCAAATACAAGAGTAAATACTACAATACCCATGAGCCTTATCGACATCTACTATGGTGAAGGCACCAGCTAAAACTACATGTGGGCCCGCTGCAGATCACAATATTTTCTCAACACATGAACACTAACGTGTGCTTGATAATTCAACAATACGATGTTATGGCCATCAATTTTGATTGTTTCTACTTTGATTGTAAAAAAAAATAAGTCAGTTTCGGACGCCTGCATTTCCCAGAATCCTCTCTGCCTCCGTTGCTATGGAATCTGAGCCAGTCCTCTTTGCTATTGGGTGATTTCTTCTTCGGTACTCGTGACAGGGATTCTCTCATTACGCGAAAATCACTGCCAGGTGAGTCACGATGCTTTCGTTTAAAGTTCACTATTTGTTTAAATGTTATAATTCACGCCTTTCTTTTGGCATTAGGCTGACATTGCCATACCCGTACGAAAATGAACCATGTTTTTTGTGGTAAAAGTGTAGTAACTACGGTTTGTGTATCGATTATTTGCAAAATTGTTTTAGTAAACCAAACATGGTTTAACTTTTTTTTTTCAAATTCATGGTTCTTTCTTAACTGTAGTAAAACAATGGTTAATTTTTGCAAGGGAAGTCTAATTAAAGTCCCATTAATAAGCTAACGTTAACCTAGTTTAAGTTATCAACCTTTAGGTTTAACTTAACGTGGTCATTGCTTTATTGTGTGAGCTTAATATAGTCTAAAGTTTTAATATTTGTCTTATAATATTTGAAAGAAAATAGGAATCCCCACTATTGGGGTACACTATTTAAGCCTTATATTAGAGCTAATTTACACTACATAATAAACATTTTCTGTTCTCCCTACAGATCCTGTCATTCGAATCACCTGTTACAACTTAGATTTATCGTTGCTTATTTTATAAACCCAAAGGCACTTTTAAGAGCCATCCATCCTCTCTTTCTTTATCATTTTCTGTCTATTTCTTGCAACCTATCTCTATATACTGCATTTGTTGTACCTGTCTGTCCAGCTGTGTGTTTGTCCTTCTGTCTTTGTCTGCTTTGCAATGGCCACCAGATATACCCCTCACAAACAGGATCCCCGCTACCAAGAGGGGAGGCTCATGGCTCTTGAGCTGAACCATGACCACATTCTAGCTGAAGCCAAGGTTAGAGTTTTTATTTACCTGTTAGTTTATACTTAAACATAATGGATGTGGGACAACTGAAAATAAAAATGATAAATATGGAAAAGAGATGAGTGTTGAAGATTTCATACGGTATATTGTAATAGCAACTTATTTAGCAACTAACATCCTATAATGCTCTGTGGCATGTTTTAATAAGGTAATATATTTTGGAAAAGAGAGGTTTCATCCCCTGAGTTTCAGAGACTTGGAGAATCTATGCCAAGGCTCATTTAGGTGTTTCAATACTTACACTATGCTGTGTTTCCTTTTAGTTGTTGCATGTCTTTCACGTCCCGTACCTTTATTAGTCTTACAAGAAATATTCACTTCAACACACAGAGAGCAGCTGTGGAGACGAAACGTTTATGCCCTAGAAGAGACCCTTCACAGACCTCTAAAAGGATCTTTGTTGGCTGGGGCATGCCGAGTCCTTGGGAGGCAAGGAGGGGTGACGCCAAGCCTCAGCTACAGGTTATATCTGAATTATTTCAAAATTGTAGGAATTGAAATGTAAATGGTGGACCAAATCAAATTACGGAATAACATTGTAATTGTATTTGAGTATTAACAGTTTAAAACATTTCAATATGATAAAACACATAAAAAAATAGAGTATAACACTTAAGTATACTATCATGTCAAGTACTTGGTAATGTCTTTACCAAATGCTTAACAGAAATACATCTGATTTCATAAACAGTTCTGTATATAAGTTGAAAAAGATCATGTATGTAGTGATAGCCTAACCTGTTCTGTGTACTGTTACAGTCAGTTTTACAGGTTGAGTGCTTCCTGTCATCCAGTGTGGAGTTTCCACTTAACTGTACCCTCAGCAAAACTAAATCCTCATGAGGAATTTGGTAAATCGCATTGATTAATTTGAGTTTAATATTATTTAGTCAATAATATTAAACTTTAATTACTTAAAGTATGCTTGCTAAGAATTAATGCACAGTGCCCTGCTATATGGTTTAAGATGCATGTTTTTGGGGGGATTTGAGAAACTTGGATAACCAGATAAAAACACATTTAAGAGAAAAGTAAATCTAGGACCTTCTTGCTGTGAGGTGATAGTGCTAAACATTGAGCCACTATGCAATCCTATACAAAAAAAAAAATCAAACCTAGAATCCAACTAAATCTTGAATAGTCTGGGTTAGTGTATTATGTTTATATGAGTTATTCACCTAGAATAATGTTATTTTATTTTTCTCCCTAGGTGCAGAGAGTGGTTCTGTGGGGACCGTGGTGTATTACGTCACAAAAAACAGCCACTCCACAATAGGGAATGTGTAATTTAATAGGTTTTTTGAATCCATCCGTCCAACCAAATGCATCATTAAAGCGTAACTAAACCCCTGGTCAGAGCCTGACTCCACCCACTGCAATATTTGAAAAATGCAGAAAAAGTGGGCAGATCCCAACGGAGATAGGGGGGACGAACTAATTGTGTGGTGAGATCGTAACAAGGGCGTGGTTAGCTTGAACCTGCTTACATCACGAGTCATTTCTTGGACCCAACATCCAATAGGAAAATTCAACTGCAGTAGCCACCGTTCAACCTCAAGAGGGCAGCACTCAGACGTTTTTACACCATATATTGTAGTATTGAAACACTTTATATCCAAATGTCAAAAAACTTACTAAAATCAATGAACAGCACTAATAAAGCATCATTCTTACAGATCATTAACTAAAAAAAGTTGGTTTGGGGTTTAGTTACTCTTTAAAGGGGAAGATGGATATTGCACTCAACACAAGGTATGTTCTCACAAAAGCCCTAATTTTGATGTTTTTATTTGTCTTCAGCCAGTAACAGGTAATCTAAACTAGTGGTTTTCTTTCTTTTTGGCAGTCGGCAAGATGACATACTGCTGTTGTAAACGCACAAACGTAATAATGCTTTCAGGCAAACCAATCATTTTAATTACCATCAATGGTAAAACCAATTCACAGTTTAGATTTCCATTTTAGATTTGATGTTTTTCACACTATGTTTTGATGTTTTCAATGCTGTGGCATTGTGCAGTAGAGTCAAAGTGCATTGTATAGCACATTACAATCCAAGTAGGGCATCGTGAGCAAGGCCTGTTGTGGGAGTCTAAACGGGGGTCAACTGCACACAATTTATGTTTAGTTATTATTTATTTATTTTGTGATTTTAGATATGTTCATCATTCACCAGTTCTCACTTCCCTGGACTTCAACCTTGCTACACACATGGTATCGTTATTAATCGAAACAAAGACAGATATCTTTATGTTTTTGTTCTCTGCAGACAAACAAAAAATATTAGCTGTTGCAAAGCAATTTGGTGAGTTAGCAAATGGTACTACTCGAGAAGTTAGGCAGAAGGAGTGCTATACTGGGATTATAGAAACTTATAAGATGTCTCTTAAACATTCACAATGTGCAGAATGAACTAACTGTTATAAAATATAGTACGTGATAAATGTTTTTTTTTCCAAGGGCGTTTTGACTTGCATTAGCCACTGTATGTCTGTTAAACATGCAAACAGCAAAGGACCCCAGACCTGAAAGACCTTCTGAGGAGTGGATATTGACCAGCTTCAATAAACACCACCACACTTTACACACTGGACCTCCTGATCTCCTTTCAAGAACTCAAGGTCATCTCTCCAAGATTCTCCAGACAAGCCTTCGCAAAGCTGCTGGAGCATCGCACAAAGTGTGGAGGAAGAGTAAGTGTAAATGTTATCATTTTATTCAAAACTCAATAAGCAGACAATATCACAATTACTATTTCATTCTATATATCTTCCAGTCTGGATATATCAACGGCGATGCACTGCAACGCAGCTTCTTGGAGTTTTCATACGCTTCATTTGAAGCAGACCAGCTCTGGTGTGGTGCTCCTTTCACCTGCCCAGCCTGAACGCTAGAATTGTTGGCTGCATCAGCAGATCGAAACAGAAAGCTATATCACTTTTGCCCAAACAGAAGGTGGTCTTTATTCCAGTATTTTTATTGGTTTATTTATTTATTTACTTGAATTGATGGATATTCTATTTTTCTTTCTTAGCTCTGGTGATCCTGTTTTTTGTTTTCTTTTTTGAGGGGCTTTTTGTGGCTGAAGACAGTGCGGTGTCTAGATTTGTCAACACCATACAAAAAGCACTGAAAATGCAATTTGAATCATAACTTGACAAAATAGTTGTTACACAAAAAAATCTTGTTCGGAGTTGATTTCTACTTTTGCCTACCAAATACTCTTAAATCAAATTAGGAATAAATGCCATATACTGTATTGTATGACACCATCACTTTAATTTGATTTGTTGTGTTTGTTGTGTGTTTCATAGACTGTGGCTTGCAAATATTGGCCATACTTGAAGAAGGTTGCTAGTGTCCTTCCTGATCTTCAGGAGCTGACCTCAATGAAACCTTTTCTTAATGTTATGCATGCTTGAGCCACGCTACAAAGTGTGAGGTATGTATAATATTTTTGCTTCATATGTACATGTGTAATATACATTCATAAGAAATAGAAGTTAATGGCTTGACTACATTATTTAGATTCTGTTTGGCATAACCATTTCTTGTACAGGTTGTAAAAGCCCTTTGAGGACAAATGTGATATTGGGCTATATAAATAAAATTTATTTGAATTGAATTAGTCTTGAATTCTTAAATTAGTCTTCCACCATTTATTCACAGATTAAATGAAGCGGTAGGAACAGGGACAACCACCGGTGTGTGGAACAAGTGAACAGCTGCCTATCACGTTGTGCCCGTACAACCAAATGTATGTCCACAGCAGGTGATCAGAGTGTTTGTAAGATTTTTGCATACTTTTTTATATTGAGCATCATACCCTCATTATTTTCTTTCAACGGCAGGGGTGGATGCTTACATGCTTACATTGCATGCAATGGGCTGGAACCATAAAAAGTATCTCTCTACATCAGGCACTTTCCACAATATATGTGAAAGTAAGTTTTTATTTTTTTATAAATGTTTTGTGTGTCTTTTAGTTGTTGTGTGCATTTTGCCTGTTGTTAATTGTACAATGTACAACAATCCTGATTATTGAATAACACTGTTCATCAGACATCCAGCACGAGACTGCAAGGCTAGCAGAACTAAAAACAAAGCTACATCGCACAGATAAAGGGGCGTCACAATGGCTTTCTGATGTGAAAGAATGGGTAGCTCATGGTAAGTGAGACCAATATTCTTCCCACTACTATGTGAATTTTTTAGTTTGATATTAAACAAGTGCCAAAGATGGTAGGCTTATCATCTATTTCTTAACCTCCTAAGACCTGGTGTGTCCATATACATGGACATCACGTTTTTTGTTGTTTGCATCATAATACTTTATTCTGTGTAACTGGAACCTGGTACACAAACATGAACAATTACACTGCTTCATTTTCAGAAAAAAATATTTGGTTAATATATTTATAGATTTTTCCTGACCCCAAATAGCTGGAAGAAATCTAAAATGCAAGCCAAACCAAAGCTCGGGTCTTAGGAGGTTAAACAGTTGGTGACATCTCCTGCCACCAAAAACAAGCCAACTTCATCTCACCATCAGATGTTATTGCACATTTATGTTGTGTTTATGTTTATTATAGTTTCTTTGCAGGAACTATACATATCAAGTAAAGTTGTTTAAACCATTAAAATGGCTTTTATATACAAATGTATCCTCTGAAATGTTTGTGTGTTGTTTAAACAGTGAATTTGCTTTCATTATCACTTCTACAGAGACATCAGAAACATCTCATGCCAGTAAAGGCACCACACACAGAGAACTTCAGCAGTCAATTGAGGGGCTTTATCTTGGTGTGATGCTCTGCAAGCAAACTCTCTACCGTCAGAATGGTATAACTATTATAATTTAATAGCTTGATAAATTCAAGCTAATGTATGCATCCTACTTTCCAACAACAATTACATGGAATTAGCATTTAATTCTGAACTCTGTTCTTGAAAAGTCTAGTCTGTAGGATTTATGTAGCTGTAACATTTTAGCTTCCTCCCCTAAATGGATCTTTCAGTTACCTCTTTGTCAATCTAAATTGTAATTTTCACATAAAATTCAATTGCTGCTTTCCCTTTTGCTTGTAAAATTTTTTCTTGGTGAACAGTTCACAAACCCCTGTACTTGTCTTTCTAGACAGCAGCAAGCTTCCCTAACTGGAGAGAGCAGTGTGTCTCAGATATGGCCGCGGGACCTTCATGGCAGTGGTATGTCACTATTCAGGTACTTCACAAGAATTTATTTACAGTTTTGTTTTATAGAGTATTCTGAACAAAAGCATGCTACATAGTCAGTGTTAAAATATTCATTTAATTTATTGGTGTTTGCTTATTATGTATCATTTTGTAAAAAGTATGCATAATGCTATTATGCAATATTGTCTCAAAGTAACATCTAACTGTTATTGATTCTTAGCAAACATTTCAGTCAAGAAACGATTGCATGGCCAAGTGATGTTGACAATGCGACTGCAAGAGGAAAGGGGCATTGTGGTGTTGGAGATGGCACAACACTGCACATGGTTGCAGAGGCTGGCAGTGGCTCTCAAGAACAAGATGGCTGAGGAGGGTAAGTTAAATAAAAATCCTGTCAATTCAAAGTATGAATAAAGAAGTCACCCTCAGTCTCCGAACTTGGATGGAGTAGAACGGTTATTGCTCTGTTTACCATGGTCATTTGGCTTGTACATAATAAAATAGGCATTATAGTTGTTCACAACAAATACAGCTTTGCTAGACTGTGATTTAGGTAGTACTAGTTTAACACAGGACAGAGTTAAATATTTAACACAATGCCAGTTTCTTTAACTCACAAAAGTGTTAAAGGGGTCATATTATGACATGTTTTATTGTGTGAAATAAATGTTTGGTGTCCCCAGAATGCATATGTGAAGTTTTAGCTTAAAATACCCCACAGATAATTTATTATAGCATGTTAAAATTGCCACTTTGTAAGTGCGAGCAAAAACGTGCCGTTTTGGAGTGTGTGCTTTAAAGGAAACAGCCAACATCTAAACCTGAGCTAAGAAAAAAACACATAGCACAGAGATGGTGATGGAGAGAATAAAGTAAAAGATTGCAGATCTTCATCAGTGTTACTTTTTAACACACTTTAAGATTGGGACTCTATATATATATATAACCCACCAGTGTTCGTTTAACTAGAGTTCAAGGACAACGAACACAAAAAGTTTATAAAAGTTCATTACAGTTAAAATCGGAGCATTAAAAATTAGTTTAAATAATTTAGTTTCACTAAATGACAGGCGACCAGCCCAAACGGAAGACTGAAATGTGTGGGTGGACTGTAATTGCATCTCTAACTGTATGTTCACAACGCTGATGGAGACTGCTTAAAAAAATGCTCTGGCTGCCCTGCAAACGACGCTATAGAAAAAGAGTAGCAGACACTCGAATACATTCTCTGGAATCCTTTTCCACCTTGTGATTGGTTGCCGCCGAATGTTTTCTCTGACTTCCGGCCACATTAACGCTCTCGTCGGTGGCGGTGTGAACGCATAGTAAGGAAACTGGCATTATTTACTCTGTCAATGAACTCCAACTCTGAACAACAATTTACTCTGAATATGTTAAATTTACTCTTTAGGTGTTCAATTCAAGTCAGAAATGTTTAACACTGAAATTTTTACTTTCCAATTTTGCTGTGTACTTAAGCACAACTATATTAAAGAAGAAAACGGTTAACCAAAAGGACCTATCAGACATTGGCTGAAACACAAAATGTTTTTTTCTGCTTTTGGTCTTTCTGCATTAAATTACCTCAGTGAGCCATCATGTTGCCTCGGTTTATACAGAGTCATCTAGCCGGGTACCATTGCAACAATGCACAGAAAAATGACAGCCATTCTTGTATGTAGATTTGAATGGGTGAAATTTGTTACTCTATTGAAGTTCTTTGGCCTCAAAAAGCAAAATTAATATCAAGTTAGTTTGTCTTTAATGTAATCTCTTTTGTATTTTAGACAAGGGAAATGAAGGACTTTGCTGTCTCTTAAGAAGAAGATCGTCAGTGGTGACAGAAGGATTACAAGTCGTCCTTCAACAATACAAGACTCCATTAGGTCTTGAGGTCTCTGTCCTTCTACATGTTGAAGAAGAAGATCAAAGTGACCTCAGCAGTCCAGATACCAGTGAGGATGAAGAGGAAAACATAATTTAGGTATTTTATTTATTTATTTATTTGTATGTTTGTTCTCAAAAATTGACCAGATGCTGTTCCATCAAAGTGGATAAAGGAAAAGATTTTTGATAAGTCTCACTAATTTAAGTGGGAGTTCTGTTCCATTACTGTGAATTAAGCCCAGTTCAGATCAAAGATTCACAACAAGACAAAGCTGTTTTAAAAGTTAACAGGGGGAAGTTGCAGCAACATGAACTGGCTCGTCTCAGCTCTACTCAAGCCAGCTAATGGGGTTGCTGCAACACAGCTTTTCAATTTGCCAGCTGCTGGTTTTAGAAGGTTTCAACACATAGTCAGCTTGTAACAGAGTCAACTGGTCAAGTCACTATTCAACTAAGTCAACTATTGGCTGGTTCAAGTTTTGGACGAAAGAAAGTGGGGAACAATTAGTTTATTTGTTTGAGGAACAGCTGTGTCTGTTTGCCTAAAAACGTAAAATGTACATAACTCTTCAGGGCACCTTATGTGCACTGTGCACGAGCACACTATATACCTATTCTGGCTCGGTTAAAGTCAACATGGACTTGTAATTGCTATATTACACTGACTTTCACTGTAGGCTCAAGCCATTTCACTGACAATGTTAATTTAAGCAAGGCGTTTTCAAGTGAGCACAGCTTTCCTTAGCTGCATTGATGGAATATCCCCATTACTGTTACATTAAATCACATTTTTGTGTAATTAATAATGCTTTACACACTTAAAACAGCTGAACTTAACCTTCTTTTCCTACCTCTTCCTTTCCCAGATAGAAACTGCACAAAGGACTGCGTTTAAGGAAATGGACTTGGCATATATCTGTGTAGTGTTAGTATGCTAACTACATTATTATCTGTATGCATCCTATATTGTTGAAATGTTCAACCTGTGTCTAGATTATCAAGCATGTTATTTAGCACGTTGATGCTCCTTAAATATGCACAAACATCTCAATATAGGTGCAACCATTGTATGATATTATCAGATGTAATAATTGAACTGATGTTATATTTGGCTAGTGTATTCATAATTTGTGTATTTAAAGTTGCTAATGGGCATTGTTAGCCACATCACAAACTCACTGTTAAAACACTGCTTATTGTGCCTTATTGTGTTTATGTACTTGCATTGGTGCAGTAATATCGATGTTATGCAGTAAGGTCATTGGTGTGTTTTACAATGGCTTTGAACAGAGCTCAACCAATCAGAATAATCATTGATAATAAAGTAAGTTTTATAATGGGTAAGTTGATATGAAATATTGTAAGCACATTCATCAGGATGACTTTGCTGACCTTGTGACCTTTATTACCACATTTAGGCCAAAATGTGAAAACTCTACTTGATTTAGTGTATTATAGGATTGTGCACCATTGAAGATAAACATCATAAATTCTTTCTTAAAGATGGATAATTTGTTGGCAATGTGTCTGTCACTATCAGTTCTGTTCTTATAAGCACATTGTACATTAAAGACTATAGTATGCAAAAGAAAAATACACTACATTTATATTTTATGATTATACTTATATTGTGTATTACTACATTTGATAGATAACTTTATTCCCTGTTCTGCTGGTGGTTTTCAAGTGAACTTCACAGTCTAGTGTTATTAAATTCAGCCTTATGGCTTGATTGACAAATTTGCATTTCATGTATTTTCACTGCTTTTATTGTGAAAGACAAAAAATAAAGTGTTTCTAAACATGAGCATATTATGTTTTTACTTGTTCATACATATTTAGTTAAAAACAAAATGTGATTATGCATATTTATATGGGGGGTCTTGGTTAATTTGACAACAGACTGCATTATATAATAAATGCATTACTTTAAAGCAGGGGTGGGCATTCCTGGTCCTGGAGGGCTACTGTCCTGCAATGCTTTAGCGCCAACCTTAATCAAACCTTTGATTGCAGCCTTTGATTAGGGTTTTCAGGTGTGTTTGATTAAGGTTGGCGCTAAACTTTGCAGGACAGTAGCCCTCCAGAACCAGGAATGCCCACCCCTGCTTTAAAGCATTGGTCTCCAACAAGGTTGCCCTGTGAATTGTCTGCCAAAGCACACTCTGGACTATTTATTTATTACGTATTTTTATATTAGCTTGGCTTCTTTTATGTATGTTTACATTTTAAACAATTATAAAACATCAAGTAAAATAAAATAAAAATCACCAAGTAAAACAAAAAAGTTTTAGTAGACTATTTAAAAAACGTGGCCCTGCAGAATTGTTTTATCCATTGTGGTAGCCCTTGCTCACAAAAAGGTTGGAGACCCATGCTTTAAGGCAGGGGTCAACAATCCTGCTCCCGATGGGTCGGTGTCTCTGCAGAGTTTAGCCCCAAACCTAATCAAACTCACCTGAAGGGCTGGAGCTAAACTCTGCAGAGACACCAGCCCTCCAGGAGCAAGATTGGTGACCCTTCCTTTAATGCATATATTTTACTTAACTTCAAACCGCTTGTTTTTGCTTATATTTGATGATGTAATGATTTTGTTTTAGTATTTATACATTAACTTTTAGGGAAATGAGTGATGTGGTGGGTAGTGGTTAGACATTGGAGTGTTCTAGCAGTGGCAGAGCTCAAACTAGATCAGTAGGACCCACAGCTCTGCATATTTTGTATGTTTTCCTTAACTGATGCACCCAGAACCCAGATCTGTTCATGGATCTCTCCCTTAATGAGCTGATGATCTAAATCAGATAAGGGAGACATACAAAATGTGCAGAGCAGTGGATCACCTGGGAACAGTTTCAGATCATCAGCTCATTAAGGGAGATCCATAAACAGAAATTGGTTTGTCAGTTAAGGTAGACCTAGAAATTATGCAGAGCTGTGGGTCCCCTGGGACAAGATTGAAAACCACTGGTTAAGGCAGACAACAGATCTTGGATGTCATCATCCAAATAAGGTAATAATTCAGGCCATGTCAAACAATTTCTTTTCAAAGGGTTCTGTGAAGCTATGGATGCAAAGTCATGTCCAAGAAAGTATGAGAATTAAAACTTTGTCACATGACTAAACATATTAAAGAACTCAAACTAATTTGGGCACTATTTCTACATAAAATATCAAAATAAAAATGAAGCTTTGTGTTTATTTGTGTAAGTGCTCTCTAGGCCAGGGACAGCTTGAATCAGTGAAATGAGGGAAAAAAAACATTTTATCATAGAGCTATACCAAATGCATCCTTGGAAAGGTCTTGACCTGGGAAGTAACATATGTGAGTATAAAGATTCTACATGGCTCATGCTTTCTAAATTCTGACTTTTGAACCTTAACATTTTACCATTTTTGAAAGCTTATAATCCAGCAACAAGAATGTCTACAGATGTGAGACCAATAGTTATACACAGCTCTGGACCTCACTTATCACATGAGTATAGTCACTACTGGGCACCATCTGAAAGTGCAGTACAAATAGCCCATAAGCAATTTTCACCCATTTAACAATTAGACTTTTAAAATCTGACAACACTAATATTTTCCCCACCCCTTAAAACCCCTAGAGTACCATCAGTTTTATATTACCAAGTTCTAATTATGGTGAATATACCAATGTATTTAAAGACTACAATTCCCAGCAGAGATACGCCCTGAACTTTTTACTAAGCATGCAAATCGGTGTCCATATTTGAAGTTCTTCAGACTTGAATTAGGGTTAGGGTTATAAAATGTATTTATACTATGTGTTTCAATAATCTACTACAGCTAAAACATACATTATACTATATAGCGAGGACGTCAGTTTATTGGTGATATTGTAGAGCGTTCAGCCGTCTCCAATATGTTTATAAACTACAACATCCAGAGTAACGCGCCATAGAGCTTCGTACAAATCAGCCATAATAGTTGTAGTTCTTCCGGTTTTCAGAGCGTGAATAAGGTTATACAGATTTACTATTTATATATCAACCATATTTTAGTTTAAACAGCCGAAACATAAATTATTATTTTGCATTTACATGTTCAGGTTGAAAAACACGGCAGTATGTCAGTTCATTCGGGGTAG
The DNA here is from genome assembly GCA_025389145.1 of Misgurnus mizolepis. Lineage (NCBI taxonomy): Eukaryota > Metazoa > Chordata > Actinopteri > Cypriniformes > Cobitidae > Misgurnus > Misgurnus mizolepis. The sequence goes on along the minus strand of JAIFKI010000014.1, from coordinate 21,739,983 downwards.
TTTAGCTAGTAGCCTACTGTAGGAATTCAAGGTCAGTGTCGGCGGGTGTTACATTTCAAATAGCGATCTTATATTAAACAGTACCACAACAATAAATACTTTCAAAAGGTGCAATGTCTACTCTCCAGACAAAGACTTTCAGTTCACAATAGTTGTTAACTAGTGACAAAAAACGGTTTGCCAGTATATAATAGTGATCCAGATAGCCTATTTATAATTAAGTATTATAATTGGCATTTCAAAACCATCCACTTAAAACAACCTAAGGCAAAGATATTTCTTTGGTCTACTTTTTCATATGTCACCGTCATATTGTGTTTGGAATTATGATGTATGGAATAGTGAAAACAAAAAGGATTATCTTTTGCAATATTTGTGGTTCTTCACAAAGATACAGGTAAAAGAGACCATACGCTTATTTATTGCTTAATTATTCACTAGAAGCTTAAAGAGTGATCAAACAAATGCATTATCGAGATGCACAACAAATTTAAATGATGCAGCCTTTGGCAAATTGACCACAAGTAGGTGCAGAGAAATGCATGATATATAAAGGAATCCTCAATTGGAGTCTAAACACTGGTGGTGGTGGTGATGAAGAGGTGAATAGCAATGCTCAAGCTCCTGGTGAACACGCACTGGAAGGATACCTAGGAGCTTAAAGCAATGAGGACTGTCTGCAGATGGAAATGGGGTGAAAGAGAGTTGCATCACTTTACCCTGAAATGACAACTGACTACAGCAGAGAGTAACATAAGATGAGAGTAAGATATGATTGGTTTAGGAAGTAACAACATAGAATAGCATAGTGCAGGGCCATTCAAATCTTACGCTGGAGGGATGGAGCACTACTCAGGTGTGTTTGATCAGGGTTGGAGCTAAACTATGCAGTGCTCCGGCCCTCCAGGGTAAGATTTGAATAGCCCTGGCATAGTGCAATGTATAATCATGAAATAAAACATGTTTCTGAAGATCTTCTTTTGAGCATTTTGAGATTAAACTCCATTCGTAGTGGGTAGCACTGGTGCCTCACAGCAAGAAGGTCCCCGGGTTTGAGCCCACACTAGGTCAGGTGGCCTTCCTGTGTGGAGTTTACATGTTCTCCCTGTGTCAGCATGAATTTACTCCGGTTTCCTCCCATAGGCCAAAAACATGCTAGTTATTCAATTTGGAAATGTCAAATTGTCCCTCTCACCATGAAAATAGCCATAGATGCTGGAATGGCGTAAAGAATAATAAAGAAACTCCATGCGTCACATTTCTTGAAGATTTCCACCTTTTTACCACTACAGAAGGAAAATACGACTTCAAATGCAGCACAGAAAAATTTAATAAATAGTCAGAAACCAAAATGGAATTTTAGTGTAATACAATTTTTATTTAATTAATTTGGAGAGAATCCTTTGGCTGCCAGGGATGGGTCCAAATCTCATCACTAAAACAGAAGAGAAAGTGTGGAGCACAAATTATAACATGTCTTTTATAAATATAAGTTTCTTTTTTGTCATTTGTGAAACAGTTCAGATAAGAAAATTATTGTAGCCAAATAAAAAAACAAACAAAGTTAAAGTGAATAAATAAATAAATAAATAAATAATGCATGCATTAATTGATAAAGCAAGCAAACAGAAGATTACATACCAAACTGGACAGGGCTCCCAGTCCACCAAAATGTCTGCTTTTTTTCCTATTAAGGAAACAACAAAACAAAAAAGCAAACACATGAATTTCATTTTTAGCATGATGTTTAGATTATGTTTGGCTATAGGCATTAAGTTTAACTAACACAGTGGGTCACTGTTGATATTTACAGCATCTGATCATGGATTTTTCTGTTCCTTCTTAGCCTGTAATTCAAAAAGACTAAACACAGAAAGTATCCATCTAACAATTATGATATCAATGTTATTTATTACCCACAAGGAAGTATTTGAATCCTATATTAGACTCTGCAAATGGTCTACACTATACATTTCTTTTATGACTGTCTAACCTTTGTGACTGTTGTAAGTAGTTAGAGAAATAGACAATAGAACTATAACAAATAACCAGGGGAAAAAATAGCAATGTCAACACACTGATAAAAGCATCAATCAATGTTTATGTACACTTACTCCTTTGAAGCTTTTTCTTATCAGGCATAAGCTTTGGTCCACCTGTAGGATAGAAGATTACAGTCCAGTCATATATCCATTTAAAAACTCATTAATAAAAAAATGACAAAATGCTTAGTTGTAATTTGTGCCTAGTACTAAACATGGGCATCAGAAACAAAAATGTGGGTGGGTCTAAAATATTTACTGGGGTAGATACCATTTTCTTGTATTCTAGTGCATTTTAATAAAAATAAAAAAAATCCTTTTATAACCTAAAAGCTTTGTTTAGCGTGTTGTGTTGTGGAAGTGCATCATGCAAAGTAGTAAAAACAAAAACAAAATGGAGTTTAATTTATAGGGACTCTAAATTAGACAAGGGAAACGTATTTGAAGAAGCAGCAACTAAAACGTGGAACGCAGTTGAATTTATTAAGGCATTACTCTAGTGCAGTGTTCTTCAACCCTGGTCCTGGAGGACCTCCTTCCAGAATGTTTTAGATGTCTACTTAATCAACACACCTGTTTTAACTTATCAGCTTGTTAGGGAGACATTCTGGAAGGAGGCTGATGAGTTGGTTCAGGTGTTTTAAATAAGGAGACATCAAAAACTTAGGCCCTGTCCCAAATGGCACACTCCGGACTTGTGGTCCTCCTCAAAGTCCACAATTTGATGACATCATGTAGTCCAGACTTTAGGGACCCTTGATGCGAGTCCACGTGGGTGCACAGGAGTTGTATTTTGGGACAGACTCGAGCGTCACACCGGAAATAGGTAGAGAAGTTGCTTGTCAGTGTGAACTCCCTTCCGTCGTCTGATTGGTCTGATTACTCTTTCGCTAGGACTTCTGGGTTGGTAAAGTGCGCAAAGCCTGCTGCAGTGCGGGCTTCAATGAAGACCGCATCAAGGGGGGAAAGGATGAGCACACTTCAAAGCGTAAAAATGACATATGGGACACACTACGGCCTCGTAGACTAAGCGAGCACGCGCAATTTAAGGCCACAAGACCGAAGGTCCACATGCAGTGCGCCATTTGGGACAGGGTCTTTCTGGAAGGGGGTCCTCCAGGACCAGGGTTGAAGAACACTGATATAGTGATATAGACTTGATCGACGGTGCTCTGACAAGTGAAAAGACTAAAGGTACATTCACATAAGCTATTTTGTCGCTGTGTGTCGCTCGTCTCTTCAAGAGGTCGTTTGGGGGTGTTTCTAAATCTGGTTGTCATAAACAAATGAGTAACATCCACTCCAGTAACTGATAAGAGACGGATGACATGAACTCCACTGCTTTGCTCTCACTGGTAGTTGCTCCAGAAAATCGCTCATCATTTGCACAAAGTTAAGCTGCATTCAGACTAGCAGTAGCAGTGCGACGCGATTTCATTGATTTCAATGGAAGCTTGCTGACTTCTGGCGACACGACCAACAATGACTGTTGGCTTCTGAATGGGTGTGTCAAAGTTGAGACAAAGTTGAGAAAAGTTTAACTTTATACAAATGATGAGCTACTTTCTGGAGTGACTACCAATGAGAGCAAAGCAGTTGAGTTCCTGTCATCCATCTGTAGTCAGTTACTGGAGTGGACGTTAATGACAACTAGATTTAGACACTCCCCTAACGACCTATTTGAAAGAGACAAGCGGCACATAGTAACAAAGTCACACGTACTATGTATGAGGCTTTAAACTTTTCTTAAATTTGTCGTCCGCTGGACATGCCCAATCTGGTCGCCAAAGGTCACTGTTGCTCGTGTCATCGAGCTGGCATTGAAATGAATGAGATCGCGTCGCTCTGCGCTAGTCACTGCTAGTCTGAATGCAGCTATATGCACTAAGTTTAAGATTTAAGATGCATTCTGGTCGATCGGATTACAAGTGGACTACACTAAACACAGGTTTAAACAGTGTTCAAAACGTTTTGGGCTCATCCACTTTCGACCACATTCAGAGGTAGGCTTTCATTTTGTGAGCATGTAAAAGTTGTGCAAACTTATTTCATCAATGGCTCTGAAATATCAGAGAAAGCTCTTACATAAACATGTACAAAACACTGTGCAGCATGTTTACTAACACCAAAAGCAGTGACTTTGACATAATATTAGTTTGCGTCAATTTAAACCCGCCAATTCTCCCGCTCACTTTTAAACGAAAGCAGAGGGACTCGCTCAGTTTCTCACAGTAATTAGGATGAAGTGGTCGAAAGTGGACAAAACAGATCAAGTCAAGTCAGATTTAACACAACTGTAGTGTGTTAATCCATCTGTAAAACAGATCAATTTAAATACCAACAATAATAACTCTACAAACATTATTTACATACCTGGCTTTTTCTTTTTGCGACAGAGTGCAAGATTTGTGACTGTGGCTGACCATGTGTAGACACCTGTGGGTTTGAAGAAAGAAAATTACTCATTAACCAAATAAACCTTTAACTTCTTATTTCAAATACTGGACAATCACAACATCACTGTGCAGCAGTACATGTATAAGTGTGAAGTACATGTATAGTTATTGTGATTTAAAGTTTTAAGTTAAGTGTTTATAAACAAGGACATTAAGGATCTACTGTATATATGATACTTAATATCTTCTGTTACTGGATTTAAAAAAAAATAGCCTTTTGTTATGGGTGATCTATAAGCAATATAACTGTGTTTCAGCTGGTGCCAAGAGTTTGCTTTACTTTTAAAAATGTCTATAGTGTATTGCATGCACAAAAAATGAAGCATGACCAAAATCAAATCTACTTTATGGTTGATCTGAGTGGCAAAATATTCTGGTGCGGCTGAACAGATTTATACAACGTTACATGTCATCTTGTAAATACAGATTAGTGCTGTCAATCTTCCTCTGTTATCCCATTCAAAGTACATTTCATAGTATTTTTAATATTCAAATTATCCCAATATATTGAAGTCTTAAAATGTAGCCTAGTCACAGGCCTGTAATAAGCACATCTAATCATTCAATTGTGTCTTTATGAAACAAGAAAAAGAAGACTATGACCATATTTAACACCTACAGCTACAAGTATAATTGTAATAATTGACTCCGGTCTTTGAATTATTTGAAAATAATGTACACCTGCGGTGTGATACTTCACTTTGCATCATGCCACATTACCACCTTGAATGTGCATTATTTTTTAATATTCAACTGCCCGTCATCAATTATTTTTAACGTAAAACGCATAGGAATAGTAATTGTGCACTTAAGATTTTTTGCACTTACAAATGACAAACCACATTGTGTGTTTTTTGATGTCTTGATGACACATGACAAAGACACCTATTTTAATGTCAGAAAACCCTATAACATGACATGTTTGAGTTCATTTTTGCAACTTGATTTCATGTGTCCTGCAATGTGACCATTTCACATGCACACAATGCAATGTTGGTGCTGAAAATATATCAGCCTTAACCTGAATAAAGCTCTATGGGAAAAACACTGGACAACAGGTAGCGTTAAGGTAACCCATAGGTTAAATACTTGAAACCCAGATATAAATGGCAACTCTTAATATCTTAATTACTTAATTACCTTGGCCCTTTGTAGTGGTTGCCTGCTCCAGCTGCCCTTCCATAGTGTTCGCTGCCTCCACCTGTCCCTCTGTAGTGGTCGCCTGCTCCACCATGTTTGTCATCTCTTCCAGTTGTTTGCATTCTCCAGTGGGTCACAGGGTGTGAGGTGCAGTGTAACCAGCTGATCATAATGCCACTGGAATCCTGGGTCCAACCTGTGCAGGTTAAATCATATGGATGTTTTAAAACATAAGACTTTAAAGGGATAGTTGACCAAAAAATTAAAATTCTGTTATAATTTTTGATCCTCATGTTGTTCTAAACCTGTATGAATTTGATTTCTTCTGTTAAACACAAACAGATATTTTGACAAAATATTTTCTTTGTGTTCATTAGAAAAAAAAGAATCCTTTAACCATGGGATTGGGCTGTAACTCTTAAGTGTTTGAATCATATAGTCTAATTTTTCCAAACCAGATTTATTGGCACTTTAGATTAGAGCTGAGGTAATGATAGACTACTGGATGTATTAGATATGTGCAAATTAGATATTTGATTTATTCCATAGGACTATAACAAATACAATATATCTTTTGATCAGGAAAAAACAGAGTGCTTATATTATCAATTCTAAGAATAACACCAAGTGTGATGTTTGTTTAAAGAAAAATGTATACTTTACGCTTTCAAGTTAGCAGCAGCGCAAGTGTATGATGTCTCCAGCCAACATTTGATGGTTTCCTTTTTTGTGTTATTTCTGCTAATGGTCCATCTGCATTGTAAGCTCTACATTTCATATACAAGAGTATAATGATATTCATTTTCATTTGATTCAGTAACTGAGTGACCTAAAAAAGGACTTTACAAATTTCATGGGTCTAATTGATGTGTGTCCCTACAAAAAAGTGTTTAAGTCAGTGTGCCTAAACATTAAAAATAGTGTTGTATGTGGGCAGAAAACAAATAAAATATGGCTTCTACAAAAAATAAAACATTCCAAACATAATAATTCCAAAGTTAACATAGTATGAATTCAGGTATATGCTTGAACCAAGTTAACTATGGGTACCAAATCCCATCCGCTTGTTTGTCTGACATCACATAGCACCGCTTCCGGGTCCAAAAGCTCATCAGATGCTGAGGAAACAACAAAAATACTGATATACAATCACAATTCTAACCTCTCTCTCTATGTGGACATCCCAGATGATCGTTCAGTCATTGCAATGGTAGTGCTGCTAGCCTGGAGAATGTAGTGCACAGTGTGATTTTATAAAAGCTTAGCTTAAATGCGTGAAATCAATAAACTACTTTGTTGTAAATGTCTGTTTAGATTTCACTCAAAATAAGTTTTTTACATTTTCTAGGTTGATAGAAGCACGGGGGACCCAATTATAGCACTTATACATGGAAAAAGTCAGATTTTCATGATATGTCCCCTTTAAGATTTTAATATTGATCAAATCTTTTGCCTACTCAACACAAGCTGTGAACTGTGACTTTAAAAATACAGTGCATGCATCTCACCTTCACAAAGGTATTCATAAAAAGAACCAATCTTCTGAAGGTAGTCCTGGGCATAGGCGATAATCTCTCACACTTAATATTTTGCTTCTTGGTCTCCTTTTTACGAAGAAGAACTGGCTTGTATCCAGTAGCATGGAGTTTTTCAAGCTGCAATGACAACATTGTGTATTTACTGAATGGAATATTGGTTAATGTCATTCAGGATATTTTTTACTTCATGGTGAGTTTAGCTTTTGCATAACCAAGTATGTGAAAACAGGAAAGAGTCATACATTAAAAGAAAACAGCAAAAACATAAATGACATCATAAGGTTATAATAGAACTTTCTGTAACATTAGTAGGTTTGGCTGGTACTATGGTAACTATTGTGCAATTGGACAGTGACAATCTACTGTATAGATTTATTCAAAATAAAGGCCAAACGTTAATCATTAAAGGCTCTCTAAGCGAATCGCTGTGTTGATTTTTGAAATGTGTTTTCAAACAAACTGAGCGTAGTTAACTCCTCCCCCTTCCCCTCCCTTCTGTGCTTTCATGAACGCGCCCAAACTCAACCCCCAAATCCTTCTTGGTGTTTATTGGCTGGAACACTTTTTGTTTTGTGGTGCAGGTTTGGCCACTGTGCTTACATTGAAGTTTGTAGAGGGGCTGTCTACAGAGATCGCTTTTTTACAGTTTGATCAGCGGACAGGCAGCAAGCAGATAGTGAGGAGATGTTTGCTATATGTAACAAAAAATGTTTTATGGTCTAAAACGCGTGAATTCGCTTAGAGAGCCTTTAAATGGGTTGCTTTGGATGAACTACAGAATCTACAATAGTAGTATGAATGCAGTCTATTTGTTAATTGTCATTCACAGAATTCCCGAGTGTCACTTATATTTTGTTGTGGTAGATAATTTAGGACTGTGATGTGTTAAAGTGAAAATGTGGTTACTGAAGAGAATTGCCACTAAAAAAAAAACAATATATTAAAAGAGATATATAAGAATATGTAAGAAATTCTACTTACTAGGGCTGCACGATAAATCACATGTGATTTTCATGCGCATCTCGTCAGTAAAGCCGGTTCTTTGATTAGTAGTACACCAACATCACCTGCTTTCAGATGGATCAGCATTTACTACACAAAGCCAAAGTTCACTGACAACCAGGGCAATTTCGCATTAATTATCGCCTGCGATATGGCCCAGCTTGTCAGTGAACTATGGCTTTGTGTAGTAAGTAAATGATAGCTCTTAAAAGTGCCTTTGGGTTTATAAAATAAGCAACGTTAAATCTAAGTTGTAACAGGTGATTCGAATGACAGGATCTGCAGGGAGAACAGAAAATGTTTATTATGTAGTGTAAATTAGCTCTAATATAAGGCTTAAATAGTGTACCCCAATAGTAGGGCTGGGTTTCGATTCAAATTTCAAGAATCGATTCGATTCCGATTCTCAAGATCTTGGATCGATTATCATTGTTCGATTCGATTCAATTCGATCCGATCCGATCTGATCCGATCTTCGAGATTTAGATAAGTGTTTTTGAAAAAAGCCCGAAATGGTGCCAGATAGGGGTGCATGGCATGACCAAAAATCTATTCCATGAGTCATTTTATCAGTATATTTCATGGTATACATGTTTTTCAGTTTTTTGGATTATAAAAATGTGCAGTTATTTGCCACTCACTATAGCTTTTAACTGCTCACCACAGTTTTAAAATATGGACAATTTAAAGTTAATAATGTTAAAGTGAAAATGCCCAGATGATAACAACAGATTAAGTCTTGATAGACAGAATCTTGTTTTTAATTGAGTTATTAATTTTAAAGACTATTGAAGCTATAGTATGCATTGTATTTTGTATTTATGCATACATTACATTAAAAATAGGCAGTATGTAAAATGAACAGGTATAAATTTATGCACAAACCTACAGACAGGATAAATACCTGTATATGAGAGACGGACCTCTTTATAGATATTATGACGGGTGCTATGATGTGATGAAGTCTGTTTTGACGCTCTTTACTTTCTATTACACTTTACATTTTCGTCTCTTTCTCGTCTTTCTGAACAAAGATGTTTGTACTATAAGAAAATTAGGCGTCAAACTACAGCGCACGTGTCACTGATATAAACGCGAGTTTTGTAATTAGCTTGCTTAAAGTTCAGAAACCTTTACAACTATTAGCATTATTATGTGTAAGAAGAACTCTTTATTTGGCGACACGTTGCGCGCGCCTCAAGAAACCTCTGCCCGTCAGAGACCGGCTGCATGAGCACAGAGGGAGGGAGGGAGAGAGAGAGAGTTTCACTGGAGACCCGCGGTGGATTCACTGCATGGCGCTTATTATAAAAATTACACAAATAACTCGTTCATTTGTTATGAGTGGATTATTTTACATGTAGATCGCAGCTTTGAGCGTTTCTAGAGTTTTCAAAACAACCGCTTGCTTAACGTTCCTGACGGCTATGTTCGTTTTTTTAATGTCCTTCCACCTCGCGCGCATGCGTAAATTCAATGACGCGGCAAGTTTAAGTTATTAATTATTAAATCGATTCTTTGAGTTACGGATCGATCTTTAGAGATTAACATGAAAATCGATTCAGAATCGGTGAATCGATTTTTTCAACACAGCCCTACCCAATAGTGGGGATTCCTATTTTCTTACAAATATTATAAGACAAATATTTAAACTTTAGACTATATTAAGCTCACACAATAAAGCAATGACCACTTTAAGTTATCCTAAAGGTTGATAACTTAAACTAGGTTAACGTTAGCCTATTAATGGGACTTTAATTAGACTTCCCTTGCAAAAATTAACCATTGTTTTACTACAGTTAAGAAAGAACCATGAATTTGAAAAAAAAAAAGTTAAACCATGTTTGGTTTACTAAAACCATTTTGCAAATAATCGATACACAAACCGTAGTTACTACACTTTTACCACAAAAAACATGGTTCATTTTCGTACGGGTATGGCAATGTCAGCCTAATGCCAAAAGAAAGGCGTGAATTATAACATTTAAACAAATAGTGAACTTTAAACGAAAGCATCGTGACTCACCTGGCAGTGATTTTCGCGTAATGAGAGAATCCCTGTCACGAGTACCGAAGAAGAAATCACCCAATAGCAAAGAGGACTGGCTCAGATTCCATAGCAACGGAGGCAGAGAGGATTCTGGGAAATGCAGGCGTCCGAAACTGACTTATTTTTTTTTACAATCAAAGTAGAAACAATCAAAATTGATGGCCATAACATCGTATTGTTGAATTATCAAGCACACGTTAGTGTTCATGTGTTGAGAAAATATTGTGATCTGCAGCGGGCCCACATGTAGTTTTAGCTGGTGCCTTCACCATAGTAGATGTCGATAAGGCTCATGGGTACTGTAGTATTTACTCTTGTATTTGACACACGAAACCGATCGAAAAATCAATATTTCTCAGAAAAAACGGCAACATTTGTAAACGATGGCAGTAGAAAAACTCTGCATTCTCGTAAATTAACAATTTTGTACCGCTGACGATGGTTTACAATGGTTTACAACAATCATGCAGAATATTAAACAAATAAAAAAGGATAAACATCTCCTGATTAAATGTTGAGTAAAGTAGCGCTTAAAGTGTAATCAATTAATGACAAATAAAGTAAAACAACACAGCTCCCTGGTATATACTATTGCAATACATTAGATTAAATTCGTGCTTATAAACACGAAAAAAATAATAGGAAAAAAACGTGATGCAGGCACGAAAAATACTTCCTATTGAAATACATTAGATTGAAAGTCGTTCTGACTCGCACGAAAAAAGGGGAAAATCGTGTCCATGGACACGAATCAATAGATTAAATTACACGAACTGCCTTGAGACTGGGTCCTATCTTAATTAAACATACAGCAAATATACAGTCATTTTAATGTAGAGCATATAACTTAAAGAGAGAGAAAGTCGTGATACCGCTTTAGACAAGGGATTCTGCCCCACGAAAATGTAGTCACCGTACCAATGAATGTAACAGCCGCACGCTACTGCAAAACACACATTTGAACCATAAAATCAATCGCCTAAAACATACTTTGCAGCGCAGGCATGAATACCCCCATTTCGCCAAAATCCAAAGATGAGGGATTTGGATTCAAATATCGCGGACGACCCTTCTACGTTGTCATGCGACGAATTGGGGGGTACCCTCAACGTCAGCTTATGGACGTGAGGGGGAAAGACCAACTGTGCGTGATCGAAAATAATAAAATATCCTACGTTAATTAAGGCATGTTTTAAACACACAGCAAATACAGCCCTGTAAATATGTCATTTTATTGTATACCAAATATATCTATATAAAAAAGAGAGAGAGAAAAGTCGTGATACACCGATTCAGACAAGGGTTTCCGCTCCACGAAAATGTTTGGTCACCGCATCAATAGTAACCGTTTATGCGCCGCACGCTTGTGCAAAATGCACATTTGCAGCATAAAATCAATCGTCTAAAACCATATTGCGCAGGCAAACCGATAAACCCATTTCGTCAAAATTCAAAGATGAGGGGTTTGCATTCAAATCTATAGGACGACCCTCTACGTTTTCAAGCGACGAAAAGGGGGTACCCTCAACGTCCGCTATGGACGTGAGGGGGTCATGACCAAACGGCAGTATGTGACGAATAGGGTGTGAGACTGTGTTGTTGTTTCTCCCATCACTAACATACAGCCACTAAACCGGAAAGAAAGTCTGAAATGGGCTGCGTGGGATGGCAGCCATCTGTGGGTACGTACATTTCTGATCCAATTTGAGCTTTGGATGCATACAAAATTAACTTGTATGACTAAACCGCATGACACGCTGACCGGAAGTGGTATATTTCAGTGTGTCCAATCAAAACTGTGTGCAAGGTGAACATATCCTTTTTGTTTAACTTTATCAGTAACACTTGAATCCTTTAAAAACAATTGATTACTATGAAGTAAATTAATAAGTATAAATACATACGTAGATAAAGGCTCTTGCCTTGACACAGATTTATGATTAAACTAAAATTTCTTCATGGCTGCCACTAGATGGCAAACTCCGACCGTCTTGTCTGGATGTAGTGTACAATTGAAAGATGGTTTAGCCTATATATCTGTAAAACATAAAAAAAGTAAACATCAAGTGCAATTTTATTCATTAGGATGGCTATATGTTGTGAATACTTGAAATGTAACAATTTATGAACAGTTATAAACAAAAGAAGTAAAAGCTCTACATATGTTGATTTTTTACACATTATTCACACTTTTTGGTGCATATATATATATATATAGAATAGGTCATAGGTCAAAGTTAAAAATATTTAAAAAAGGTAAAAAATTAGGGTAAAAGTTTGGTCTGCATATTACAATTTTAAAATCTGGCCCTCGAAGAAGAGTAGTTGAAGACCCCTGCTGTACCATTTACCATTTAGATAAAGATTTTTGGTACGAAAATGTATATCTAAGGTTGAACCCTTTAGGTGCAAAGGTGTACTTTTTGAAAGGGTACAGCCATGACAGTGAAAATTGTTTCTGACAGTGTAGAGATGCTTTATCTTTCGAAACTGAGGCTGTTTGGAAACATTTTGCTGATTGATTGTTTTTATTTGGAGGTAATTACCTGCACGGTGGTTCATTCGACAACACAATGAAAACTGTAGTTTCATTGTCATGTCACAATCCTGTGTGTTCCCCACTCTAAGTCTGTTATTTTATACAGTAGCACATCAATCTCGCCAGATATCCGCAAGTGCTTGTCATCAATGTTAATGTACACAGACACGCCCACACGTGTCATTAATAGGGATTTACTTACGCCATTTTGTAGGATTGTGTTCATATTAGCAGTGAACCATACCGCAGTCCACACAAACCCTACCCCAGATCACCCTTTTCAGCCAGACTTGGGTGCGGTTCACGGGTGTGCACCCGCGTTCTGAAAACAGTGTTTACATCATCCAAACGAACCGAACTCTGATGTGAAATAGACCTGAGTGCGCGCAAAAAGTGCAAATGTGAAACCCCCCTTGGCCTGTGATAAGTTGACATAACTTATAAAAACAAGTTGATATTATTTAACCTAAAGGGGAAATTTCACAAGACTTTTTTAAGATGTCAAATAAATCTTTTGTGGCCAGAGAAGTTTTGGGGGTAAAGCATTACAAGTAACGTGCATTATGTAATAATATTACTTTTCTCAAGTAACGAGTAAAGTAACGCATTACTTTTTAAATGTATACATTAATATTTGAGTTACTTTTTAAAAAAAGTAATGCAAGTTACTTTTCAAATGTATTAATTCTATTATAAAAAAATAATAATGTACTATATTAAACTTAATGTAGTCATGAAGAATTACGCACTCTATTCGTGCAAACCTGAGCGGGAACAGTTTGAGTCAGAAATGGAGATAGCAGGTCAGATCTTGACATTTTTGCGATAGAAATATGCAATTTCTGAATGCAGAACTTTTCAGTTATAAAAAACACCTGCCAAGGCCTGAAAGAGATCAAGCCTCAGCGAAGTAACAAAAAGTAATGCAAAAGTAACTAAAAAGTAATGTAAGTAGGCCTATTACTTTCCATGAAAAGTAACTAAGTAACGCAATTAATTACTTTTTTGGGGAGTAACTTAATATTGTAATGAATTACTTTTAAAAGTAACTTTCTCCAACACTGCACCAGAGTGTATATGTGAAGTTTTAGCTTAAAATATCATATAGATAATTTATAATAGCATGTTAAAATTGCCACTTTGTAGGTGTGAGCAAAAATGTGTCCTTTTAAATGCAAATGAGCTGATCTCTGCACTAAATGGCAGTGTCGTGGTTGGATAGTGCAGATTAAGGAGCGGTATTATCCCCTTCTGACATCACAAGGGGAACCAAATTTCAATTACCTATTTTTTCAAATGCTTGCAGAGAATGGTTTACCAAAACTAAGTTAGGTTGTTCTTTTTCACATTTTCTAGATTGATAGAAGCACTAGGGCACCCAATTACAGCACTTAAACTTGGAATACGTGAGCTTTCATGATATCTCCCTTTAATTTATTTAGCTTAAATAAATGCATTTTTTAACAGTATACCATGCACCTCTGATTTATAATATAAACTTGCTAGGTGGAAAACTGTACTTTTTTTAAGGGTACACCGTAGTGACAGCTGGGGTACATATTTTTACCATTTTGTTTTTGACATTGTAGATATAACCCCCACATTTAACCCTCTACAACAGTATTCATAAGTGGGCTTCTGGTTCATATGAATGTAAAATCTTTTTAAAAATCTGAGTATAATAGTTTATGCTTCAGCCTGAAGTGTGAAACCACCAAGCACATTTTCCACATACTGCCAACTAACATCACATCCGGTGTCACATCACACATTTCTTCAGCTCGTCTGTGTTATTTAGGTTTTAAGCCGTTTCTCTTTTTTGGTTGATTTGTTTTTGTCTTTCGTGTTCATTTTTTGGTATAACTGAGAAAAAATATTTCTTTGTTGCAATTACTCCTGTTGTCTCATTATAACCCCCAACATGTTTTCAGTGTACTGGATCAAGTGTTCAACAAACATACTTAAAGTCAAAAAAGCAAATATAGTAAAAAAATAGATGGTAGTTTAATTAGTTTATTAATTTAATTGGTCAGTCAACCACAATTTGATCTTGAAATTAAATGACTTATGTAATAAGATATGTTATGACTGATTTATGTCAGTCAATGTGTCAGATGTGTCAGGTGGTGTAGGTGTTAGGTAACAACAACTTACTAACACATGCAGGGCACTTCTAAGTGTCTGACAAAGTTCATTAAGTTGTTCCACTATTGGTAATCATGCAAGAATATACTGGAAACTGCTACTGGAAGACAATTGTCTTACTTGTATAATGTATATTTTCACTTCCCCTAACCCGGGTGTAGGCAAGTTCGGTCCTACAGAGCCGCAGTCCTGCAGAGTATAGTTCCAACCCTAATCAAACACACCTGAACAAGCTAATCAATGTCTTTAGGAATTAGAAATCAGGTTAGATTATCAGTGCTTAGGCTAAAATATGCGGCTCTCTAGGACCGAACTTGCCTACCCCTGCCCTAACCCAAGACCCACTTACATGATACTAATAAATTATGTCACTGACTTCAATCAGCAACCATAAACTTCAATATCACAAGAGCCGAATAATTCTTAAAGGGATAGTTCATCCAAAAATGAATATTTCGTCATCATTTAATCACTCTCATGTTGTTATAAACCTGTATAAATTTCAATAGTTCTGATGAACACAAAGGAAGATATTTTGAGAAATCTTGCTGGTATGACCAGGATGGGATGCTAGTGCTAATGCTGGTTTGGTGCTGATTTAGCTGGTGTTCACTAGCAAACCAGCACCAAAACACAACATATGCTGGTCTTGCTGGTATGCTGTTTTTCTTCAGCAGGGCAGACCGTAGCTCAGTTACTCTATCATATGGGTAGCACTTTATTTTACAGTACGTGTACTTACCTTGTACATATATGGTAAATAAGTTGTACTTACCGACAAATGTGTGGTACTTACTTTTAGGAATCTACATGGTAGATACTTTATTTTACAGTCCTGTTTCCATGCAGTTACCATAGATGTACTAGTGAATGTACCCAGTAGTGAATGCATACGGTTATTTAATGCTTGGTTTAAAGGACAAAGATACTGAGTACATAAATGGCACATCAGTAATGTTTGTTCTTAGTTATCTCATACGTATGGTATAAGTATAACTTACACTTGCCTGCAGGTATTACACACTTATTGTTTATATACAATTTGTAAGTACAGTAATGTTTTTCGTTAGTTACAGTATACCTACACTATAAGTATGTATCTGTTATTACCCAGTACTTATCTAGAGTTACATAATTACCAAGTATGTACCACTGGTAAGTACAGTAATGATACCAATTATTACCATGTAGATACCTAAAAGTAAGTACCACACATTTGTTGGTAAGTACAACATATTTACCATATATGTACCAGGTAAGTACACATACTGTAAAATAAAGTGCTACCATTATATGTATACACACATTTGTCATTACAGACATGGAGTATAAAGATGCATTGAATGAATGCCTTGAAAGTAAACTATAACACTTTACTCTTCACCCAATTAAAATCTCTGTAGGTTTTTTGCACACAGAGTAGACTGCAAATACACATGTAACACGTCTGCATTGTGGTTAATGTGTAAATAAAGTTTTCAGACACCATTTCAAAAGAACACAGATTAAATAGGCCATGCTTGTGTTTCAAACCATATTTTTAATTATTGTTGTACACTAGCAATTAAGTGAAACAATTTAGTGGTTATAAGGATGAAACAAACAGTGTCTCCTTCCCTCTTCCCTGAAGGGGTGGGGCTAGGATCCGAGGAAAGGAAACAGGGAATGAAACCTGTTAAATACAGACTCTGAAACCTTGAGCAATTACCTCAGCTTCTTATGTTTGCTTCTTCATCACACATCAAGTCAAAAATAATGCTATGTGTTTAAAAATCTTGTAAAAAGTGCATTTGATCTACATCCTAGAAGATACAGGAAATTTATGGGTTATGAGGTTTGAGAATTTACTCACCCCTAGTGTAAGCAATACACAGCGATGCAAATACATAAACACCTGCTGTTGATATTCTTCAGGTAAATTTAATTAAGAAAAGAATGAGTATTTTAAGTTGTTTGTTGCTCAGTGGTTCTCAGTGGTGTCCCACTCTCACATAACCACTTCCCTTCATTTCTCTCTACAGACTCTTATGAGTTGATCAGAAGTGCTTTAAAATGCTCAAATTAGTGTAACAGCGTCATCTCTTTCCAATTACATTGGATTTCCAACGCTATCTCATGGCAATTCAAATGTATTTTGTATGACCATATTTGTACATTTTTGTATGATTTGCCTTTGCACCTGTGACGTTGGGGTTAGGGGCAGGGTTAGGGGTGGGGTTTCATTATTGTTTTATTTATTTTAATTGTACGTTTTTGCACGATTCACTTTGCATGAATTTATAAGATTTAGCCAACTCGCAAAATATATACCAATTCTTGTGAGATCAGGCTGGGATTTCTTATCATGGATGTTTATCAAACCAGGATTTTTCACCTGAATCTGTTTGTCATCTTTACTTTACTGACTTATGCAGGTACATATTAAATGTTAATGTATTTCAGTTTAGTAGATTGTTATGGTTACTTTATTGTGTTCTCTGTTTGTCAGTGAATGTGTTAGTGAACATGTGCATGTGTGTATTGCAACTACTGCATAATGTGTAATAATGTTTCAAATGTACTACCCAATACAGTTATTAAAAATATAACCATCTACTGGTTTTGTTTTTTCTTCAGATCTCTCCAAAACAAGTGTGCCAAGGATTCTGCATCAAATTAATCAAACAGCCGCTGTGGGGGACACAGTAACACTTTACTGTAACAATACAGAATATTATAATAAAAGTCTGCAATCTGGCGATATAACATGGAAAAGAAACAACATCAGTATTTTTGCTCTAGACTCATACTCTAACAGAACTCTGAGAAACTTTCCCTCAGACAGGATGTATATTAATCCAGCAGTTCCAAAGTAATTGAAAATAAATCAAATACAAGCATCAGATGCAGGAAACTATTCATGTTACACTAGTACAACAGCAATAGGATGGATATTAACAATAACAGGTTAGTTCATCATTTGTTTTATTTGGGGTTTTATAATTTTGTGTTCAACTAGTAAAAGCAATGAATGCTGAATTATGTTGATTGACTCTTGTGTTAGTTTCAGAAAACAGATCAGAGTCTCTTAAACAGATATCATACCTCTACATTATCATCCCATGTACTGCAGTTATTATCATCTGTCTGATCATCAGTCTCAGTATCTGGATTCACAGGTAACAGATCAACACATCATGGACAGATGATAGTAAAACACTTTTATACATTTTTAATGTGAGTACAGAGTGAAGGTGAACTACATTCAGTGTTTGTGTTTTTAAAATGTTTCTCTGTCATTATAACAGGAAACTGAAGCTGAACTCTGATCTCAGTGAAACAGACGAGGCTGTGAGGACGCTTTACAATTATGATCTTCAGCACAATGATGTAAATCTATTTATGTTCACTTGTAGATGTTACCAAGTTTATAAGTTACATTTTAACAAATATCAAATGTTTTTGTTTGTATTCTTGCATCTCTACATCACTATTAGCAGGGGGAAGTCTTGATGGACTTTATCAGACACACAGAGGTGACATGTGTAAGTCAGATGTTTAACTTTACACCCACCTTAAAACTCTCACATTTAACATTTGATACACAACCTTTCTGACTGTCTGCCATAACTCACTTATGATCATTTCATTTCATTGCTATTTAATATAACATTTGGTTTGTTTGTAGGTGACCTACCAGTCCTGTCTCAAAGCAACAGTTAAGAAATACGTTTTTATTACATAAATGTCATATTTATATTTGCTTTTTAATAAATGGAAAAATGTTCAAGTTATGCATTTACTTATGGTATTTTTTACAGTGTTGTAACAAACTTAACGTCTCACGTTCTAGATTTTATAGCAAGTTAAAATTGTTGAATTAATACAAATTGTTGGGTACGACTGTGCAAAGATGCCATAATATGCTCACAGACAAATCTCACCATGTTATATGGAAAATAAAAAGTAGGAGAGAAAGTAATAATTTATTTGCAGCAACAAACATCAAATTTTGTCTCTGTTACACTAAACCTCTGTACAATTGTGCTGCTACAGAATGAGTTGAAAACTTTAGATAATTCTTTTTTTATCTGGAAGCATCATCATGTTTATTTATGTGTGAGTTGCTTTTTTTAATGCTTTGTGATAGGGTCATTCAATTCTTTGTTAATAGCTGTTTGTGTGTTTGTGTGGACATTATTGTGTGTGTATGTGGGTCACATTGAGTATGCTGTATACGTTTATCCTTTCATTGTATGATCTGCATTGTGTTGGATTTATTGATTCATTGATTACTGAAAAAATACAAAACTCTGAATTATATACATTTCCCATATATTTTCTATGGGTGCCAAGCCAACAAATGGGCCACAAATGGGCCAGTTCAAGAAGGAGTTTATTATTTTAACATTGTTGAATGAAAGCCACATTTTTGGGAGGGCCTATAGGTGGCAAACATAGGAAAAGTAGTTGAGTTTTGTACCAATCAGGTTAAGAGAAAAAAAATGTATAAAAAACAAACAAAAACATTTTACTCACATTTGTTCCCAACATCACTTGAGGGTTCACTGAACAGCTGATCATTTTGACTTGTGATTCAGCACATAACTTATGCAGTAACTAAATGAGTTTGAGTTCAGTCATGAAACTTGATGTGTATGGAGTTTTAACAGTTATGCTTCAGATCACTTTTTCAACACATGAAAGAGAATTTTGCGTAAACCAAGATTGTTGAGAAATATTTGTCCCACAAATATAAAAGTGCTTTGCATGAACAAAAACACTTTTCTGAATCTCAATGTGTTGAAGTAACACTGGGTTGGTTGAAACATGGCCCTTTGCCCTGCGCAAAGATCCACTTGCTACCCAGTCTGTGCAAGTTAATCCTTTAGCTCACTTGCTTAACACAAAAGACATTAAAGACTGCGTGTTGGCTGCTTGATCGTGGGTCAACAGCACCGTAATATTAGTGGTGGCAACTTCTCCATTCATATGATAGAAACTGGAAGTAAAAATGTCTCCGTCGTATGCAGTTTTACAAACCGTCACACATACCTAGAAACAA
Source organism: Misgurnus mizolepis (assembly GCA_025389145.1). NCBI lineage: Eukaryota > Metazoa > Chordata > Actinopteri > Cypriniformes > Cobitidae > Misgurnus > Misgurnus mizolepis. The sequence goes on along the minus strand of JAIFKI010000014.1, from coordinate 21,720,027 downwards.
GTATCGTGGATTTACCTTTTTAAAGACTAAACAGTTGTTCCTGGTAGTTTTAGATCATTCTAGCATTATTTTGATAAAGAGTTGGCAACTGGAAGCAGACTATTAATAGAGATTAATTTTTTTTTAAATGAATGTTGATACTTAATGAGAGTATACAATGTTTATATATATATATATATATATATATATATATATATATATATATATATATATATATATATATATATATATATATATATATATATACATATACATATACATATATACATATACATATACATATATACATATACACACACACACACATATATTTTTTTGCATAACATATGAGTTTGTGCTGTGTGTAATTATTATGTATATATAAATACACACACATTCATGTGTGTTTAAATATACATAACATTTACACACAGCACAAACTAATATATTGTATGAGATTAAGTTGTTACACGTATTAGGATTATATTAAATTATAAATATATAGGATTTATATAAAATCTATATATATAGATTTTAGTGCTATAAAAACTAATTTGATCTCACTCTTTGATTTGGATTTGCTGATTTTCCTGAAAGCACTAGAAACCCAAATAGTTTGGGTTAACAATACAAAAAGCGATATTCACAATGTTCAATTCATGTACATTCAGCTATATTATAATAGGAATGCCTCCTCAATTCAAATGTATACATGACAAACAAATGCAATCATGATTCCTTATATAATAATTATTTTTTAAGTCTTAACATTTTATACCCTAAAAAATGCTGGGTGATTTTCAACTTTAAGCAAAAAAAGTTTATATTAACCAAACAATGGGTTAAAACAACACTGCATTTTGGTTGAAACAACCCAGCATAGGTTAAATTACCACCCCATGGGCTGGGTTTGTCCCTTTTTGATCAAACACTGGGTTGAAAATAACCCAGCATTTTTTAGACTATACTCCACATATCAAAAATCATTAAAAATTGGTTGAGAAATGTAAAAGTGATTGTGTTTTATATCTTACAAGCTTCCCTAATGCATTTGTTTTCAGACTACTGTCTCTATTACAGCTGACCAAAGCAGCCAATGTGCGGTCTAGTTATTTGTTGTATGTCTAAGTGGATCTTTGGGCAGATGAAAGGGCACGTTTAACACATTCAGACAAGCATTTTTGTTTACGCAAAGCACTGTTATATTTGTTAGTTAATGCATGTTAGTCAATTTCTCCACAATTCTCGGTTCATGTGCATGAAATTCACTTTCAAGAGCTCAAAATGTGATCTTGCGCACGCATAAATGTGGCAGAGAAAAAACTCCATAGATGTGCAGGTTGATAGATTCTGGTCATTTGAACTGACAACCAATCAGCTTCATAACCAATGCATTATATCAAGTATTATATACTTAATTTGTAAAGTTCTCTGCTAAATTTTGAGTCTGATGAACATTAATAAATCGAGTAATTCCATAGCCTAAGTAAAGACATCAGTGTATTGGGTTATAATGAGACAATAGGAATAAAAAATGAATGACAACACACAAAGAATGAATTTCAACAAAGAACAAATCAACAAAACCCAAACTGCTTAAAGTTTAAATAACTGAGACGAGTTGTAGAAATGTGTGGTGTGACACAGGATGTGATGTTAGTGGACATGTGAAAAATGTGCTCTGTGGTTTTACGGTTTACTTCAGGCCAAAACATACATCCTTATTAAGGCCGTTTCACACGGTATGTGGCAACCACGAGTGTTGAAGCGGAGTTGGTCCACTCGCCTTGCTCGTGCACCCAAAATCCTGTCCCTTTTACAGACACGACTCTTCATAACAGGCGCTGTTGAAACATATTTCCACTAAATGCTCCACAAAACGCTTCCACTACACGAGAAAACTCTCACAGTACTTTGATGTCATATGCCTGTTGCTCAGGGCCACAAATGTCACATACACCTATTATCATACAGGTAACACTTTACATTAAATTGATATTTGAAATCACTTGAAAAACACACCCCTGCCCCAATAGAATCTGGACCTTCTTTTGATAGACCTGCCCCACACATACACACGCACCTTACTGCCGATTGACTTCAAGTGTGTTTTGGTACTCGATCCAACTCCCTTTTCCAAAGGGTTTTTCAGAAATCATGCACCCCACCTTTAAGGTTCCCTTTGGAAACCATTTATAAAGGTGTTCATTAATGAGTAAAAACTACTTTACAAATGCATTATAAATCATTAATGCACTTGGAACTGTTTTTCTTCAGCTGGATTAGCCAAGGTGGAAGGAATTATGAACAGTTCCAAATACCAGTCAATACACTGTAAAAACAAAATGCAGCATGAAGTTAAAACAACTTGGTTTTGCAAGTCGATTCAACCTACTATTTAAAGTTTTGGCTTAAAAAGTTAACATAACTTATATATTTAAGTTGAAATTGTTTAACTATTTTTTATGCGTTGATTTGACAAAAATGCTGCATATTTTTACAGTGTATTGGCTCAAAACCTTCAGACCTCTGCTAGAAAGCTGAAAATGAGGGGGAACTTCATCTTTCAGCACGACAACGACCCAAAGCATACATCCAAATCAACAAAAGAATGGCTTCACCAGAAGAAGATATACGTTTTGGAATGGCCCAGCCAGAACCAAGACCTGAATCCAATTGTGGGATGATCTGAAGAGGGCTGTGCACAGTAGATGCTCTTGCAGTCTGGCAGATTTGGAGCATTTTTGCAAAGAAGAGTGGGCAAATATTGCCAAGTCAAGATGTGCCATGTTAATAGACTCATACCCAAAATACTTTTATAAAGTTTTTTTTACTAAACATTAACTTTTAACAAACATGCCTTACTAAAAACATTACTTGTGTGCATTTTGAGGCAAAACAAAGGGCACAGATGTATTTTAATATCAGTACAGGTTATTTTCAGTTTTGACAGCTCAGTATTTATTCAGACAAGTCTAATCCCTGGCCGTGAAACCGTCCCTTAATGTATGATAGAAGTTGCGCTAGCAAGCGGCTTATGCATGTTGCACTACTGTTTAATTTTGCTATGGCCTGGTTAGCTTACATACTTGCTTAAAGGTGGGGTGCATGATCTTTGAAAGCTAATGTAGATATTTAGAAATCACCTAAATAAACACGCCCCTACCCCAATAGAAACTGGACCTTCTTTTGATATTTAATATTTTATATATTAAGGATTTAAGGTTCTTTATGTTCTATGTACTGTTATATAAATGTATTTTGTTCTAAATCATATTAAGTGTCACTGTTAAAAACTCAAGTAGAAGCAGTTCAAGTTCAGGTTGTACAGAAAGGGGGCGCTGCAGTTCATTAGGATGAAAAATGAGCCTTTCCTCAGAAGCTGAAGAGCGATGCCTGGCGAAAGCCACTGATGTTTATTTGTGTCTTCATTTTTCCTGATAATTCAGGTAAATACGTACTTAAAGTGAAGTTATGATTTAATCCTCATGTAAAACATGTATTTCCATAGTGTATAAAAATTGGCGTCAAATGAGTTGTTAAAGGAGAAAAATATTGAGTTAAATGATTGACACTGTGTGGTTATGTGCGTTCAATGAGATCAAATGTGTGTTAGGATATGGTACGACTAAGGGCAGATAAATGTATGTTTAAACAAGAATTACTGTATTAATAAGTGTTGTGGGTTATAAATTAAGTTTGATGATTACTCTTAAAGCAGTTAAAAGTGTAAAGAGCTAACATTCACATGGGCAAACAATAAAATGGCTGACTAAAGGGATCTCAAATGTGAAATACTATTACAAGTATAGATGGTATTGTAAGACAAAAACAATACAATGTTATATGTTTTATGTATTAAGTGACATAGCTTGAAGTAACATAAAAAGTTTGTATTTAAAGATTAATCTTATTTTTTTGGGGGGAAATGAGACAAAATATGTACAGCTACCGCATTTTTAGTTATGTAAAACATAAATGGTAAAACAGATGGATCAGAAATGAAAGAGACATGACACATGTGGAAGAAGTTTATTTACATGTTGATATTGTAGAGGAAATATTAATAAACAGACACTGAAGAGCGATGCCTGGGGAAAGCCACTGATGTTTATCTGTGTCTTCATTTTTCCTGATAATTCAGGTACATAAATCTGAATACGTGTCCTATGCCTGAGTCCAGTAATATATGCAACCCAGGCAACGATGTCGGTTAGTAAACACGCTTCTTACTGCTGATTGGGTACAAGTGTGTTTTGGCTCCCTTTTCCAAAGTGTTTTTCAAAAATCATGCACCCCACCTTTAAATGAGTGTAAAAATGTTAGTGTCTATTGTCGTTTTTATTACTTGGATTAATGTAACATAAGATGTGTATTGATGTCGGTGTTTAAACTCTTAATATAGCCTACTGTCAGTGAGTCACGTTAGCATGCAGCTAATGCATGTAGCAGTACTGTTTACATTACTATGCCCCGGTTAGCTTATATACTTGCATAAATGAGTGTAAAAATGTTAGTGTCTGTCGTCGTTTTTATTGCTGCTTGGATTGATAATGAATGATGTGTATTGTTGTCGCTAATGTCTTCTCAGTAAGTCATGTTAGCACTAGGCCAATACATGTTGCACTTTTGTTGGACTGTGTGGAGACTGTGTCAGTTGACCAATCAGAGCAGAGTAGACTACCGAAAGGTGGGGTTAGGCAGACTTGTTGAACGGCTTGACACGAATCGTTTGGGGATCTTTGAGAAATAGGGTAATATTGAATTAATATTTGGAGAAAATGACAGTGTTTTTTGACATTTAAACCTGTGTCCGGGACTTATAAACAGTGATAGGATGCTTAGAATTTCTTTTATTCTTTAAGGGGTGGTTTCCCGGACAGGGATTAGACTAGTCCTAGACTAAAATAAATGTAAGAGCTGTCCAAAATGAAAACAACCTGCACTGACATATCTTAAAATGCATAAGTCCCCTTTGTTTTGCCTCAAAATGCACACAAGTAATGTTTTTAGTAAGGCATGTTTGTTACAACTAGTTATATTTCCTAATTAAACTAAGGTCTAGTCCTGTTTTAAGCTAATCCCTGTCCATGAAACCACCCCTAAATGTCTAAAGTCTTAAAACTTTTAAAACTGACATTTCACTATTACATTCAGTCCTTTCTGCTGCCGCTCTATTGAGAGGCTCCATGATCGGCTATTGCTTTAAAAAAAAAAAACTGTTTCACACAAAATACACAAACTGCTGTAGGGCTGCATGATTTAGGTAATTTTTCCCATTGCAGTTATTCATGCTAATATTGCGATGTGCGATTGCGATTATAATAAATGGTATCATGAGTCAACTTGATGGGTTTTAAGGAAAATCCACACACAGTTTAGTGATAATGCTAAAATGTGTATTTGTAAAACTAGAAATGTTTTCGTATTGCCACGTGATGTAGCAACTGCTCAGTGTCAGTAATCCTAAATCCAAAATACTGCCATACAACAGACGTAGAGTTTTTTTTTTAGCTACCAGATCATTGTCAACCTCCTCTTCATCCATCTTCGCTCTGGTATTTCCGCACTGCGCACACACAAGTGACGACGCACACCACACAGGTGCATGTCACACATGCACTACTTTTTTTGTTCGTTTTTCTTTCTTTTTTTTAAACAGCAAGGAAAATCATCAAACTGTTATCAGAAAGTTGGTGTTAACAAGTCCACACATGGATTTATTTAATATAATTGCAACATTTTGCTGTCATATAATTGCACAGGCTGACATTGCGATTGCGATGCGATTAATTGTGCAGCACTGAACTGCTGTTGATATTCTTCAGGTAAATTTTATTCAGAAAACAATGAGTATCTCAAGCTGTTTCACACGCTGTACCCTGATCATCATCATGTTGTTTAGTGGTTCTCAGTGGTGTCCCGTACTCACGTAACAACTTCCCTTCATTTCTTTCTACAGACTCTCATGAGTTGATCAGAAATGTTCAAGTTAATGTAACAGCTTCATCTCTTTCCAATTATATTGGATTTCCAACGCTATCTCACTCATGGCAATTTGTATGTATTCTGTATGACCATATTTGTACATTTTTGTATGATTTGCCTTTGCACCGGTGACGTTGGGGTTAGGGGTGGGGTTTCGTTATTCTTTTATTTATGATAATTGTACATTTTTGCACGATTCACTTCGTATGAATTCATACGATTTAGCCAACTCGCAAAATATATACTAGTTCTCGTGAGATCAGGCTGGGATTTCTTATCATGGATGTTTATCAAATTCTTCACCTGAATCTGTTTGTCATCTTTACTTTACTGACTTATGCAGGTACATATTTAAAGTAATTCAGTTTAGTAGATTGTTATGTTTAGTTTTGTGTTCTCTGTTTGTCAGTGAATGTGTTAGTGAACATGTGCATGTGTGTATTGCAACTACTGCATGATGTGTAATAATGTTTCAAATTTACTGCCCAATACAGTTATTAAAACATATCATTTACTGGTTTTGTTTTTTCTTCAGATCTCTCCAAAACAAGTGTGTCAATGATTTTGCATCAATTTAACCTAACAGCTGTTGTGGGGGACACAGTAACACTTTACTGTAATGATACAGAATATTATAATAATATTCTGCAATTTGACGATATAACATGGAAAAGAAACAACATCATTATTTTTACTCGAGCCTCATTCTCTAACAAAACTATAAATGACACCAAAACTATGACAAACTTTCCCTCAGACAGGATGTATATTAATTCAGCAGTTCCAAAGTATTTAAAAATAAATCAAATACAAGCATCAGATGCAGGAAAATATTCATGTCACACTAGTACAGCAGCAATAGGATGGATATTAACAATAACAGGTTAGTTCATCATTTGTTTTATTTGGGGTTTTATAATTTTGTGTGAAACTAAAGCAATGAATGCTGAATTATGTTGTTTGACTCTTGTGTTAGTTTCAGAAAACAGATCAGAGTCTCTTAAACAGATATCACACCTCTACATTATCATCTCATGTACTGGGGTTATTATCATCTGTCTGATCATCAGTCTCAGTGTCTGGATTCACAGGTAACAGATCAACACAGATGATAGTAAAACACTTTCATACATTTTTAATGTGAGTACAGAGTGAAGGTGAACTACATTCAGTGTTTTTGTTTTTAAAATGTTTCTCTGTCATTATAACAGGAAACTGAAGCTGAACTCTGATCTGAGTGAAACAGACGAGACTGTGAGGACGCTTTACAATTATCATCTTCAGCACAATGATGTAAATCTGTTTATGTTCACTTGCAGATGTTACCCAAGTTTATAAGTTACATTTTAACAAATATCAAATGTTTTTGTTTGTATTCTTGCATCTCTACATCACTATTAGCAGGGGGAAGTCTTTATCAGACACACAGAGGCGACATGTGTAAGTCAGATTTTTAACTTAATGCCCACCTAAAAACTCTCACATTTAACATTTGATACAAAACCTTTCTGATTGTGTGCCATAACTCACTTATGATCATTTCATTTCATTACTATTTAATATAACATTTGGTTTGTTTGTAGGTGACCTACCAGTCCTGTCTCAAAGCAACAGTTAAGGATAAAGTTTTTATTACATAAATGTCATATTTATATTTGCTTTTTAATAAATGGAAAAATGTTCAAGTTATGCATTTACTTATGGTATTTTTTCAATCATGTAACAAACTTAATGTCTTAAGATCTAGATTTTATAATAAGTTAAAATTGTTGAATTAATACAAAATGTTGGGTACGACTGTGTAAAGATGCCATAATATGCTCACAGACAAATCTCACCATGTTATGCTAAAAATACAAAGTAGGAGAGAAAGTAATAATTTATTTGCAGCAACAAACATCAAATTTTGTCTCTGTTAGGGTAAACCTCTGTACAATTGGCCTCTTACAGAATGAGTTGAAAACTTTAGCTTTAAATTATTTTTTATCTGAAAGCATCATCATGTTTATTTATGTGTGAGTTGCTGTTTTAATTTTTATTTTAAATGCTCCATGATAAGGTCATTAAATTCTTTGTTTGTGGATGTGTGTGTTTGTTTGGACATTATTGTGTGTGTGTATGTGGGTCACATTGAGGATGTTGTATAAGTTCATCCTTTCATTGTATGATCTGCATTGTGTTGGATTTATTGATTTATTGGTTACTGAACAAATACAAAATTACTGAATTATATACATTTTCCATATATTTTCTATGGGTGCCCACAAATGGGCCTTAACAGTTCATGAAGGAGTTTATTATTTTAACATTGTTGAAGGAAAGACACATTTTTGGTAGGGCCTATAGGTGGCAAACATAAGAAAAGTAGTTGAGTTTTGCCTATATATATATATATATATAGCCTATAAAGTGAATTTACTTAATAGTATATAATAGCTAGAGATATTGCTATTTAGAGATATTGCTGTTTTTTATATATAACATTGTTACACGTATTAGAGTTATATTAAATCGTCTGTCTTACTGTAGTTTGTTGGTTAGCTAACTTAGTGACGTTTTGAAGGTTTCCTACGGGAAACATTTTACACCCTAAGAAATGCTGGGTGATTTTCAACTTTAAAAAAAAAAGTTAATATTAATCCAATAATCGGTTAAAACAACACTGCATTTTGTGTTGAAAAACCCAGCAGAGGTTAAATTACCAACCAACGGGCTGGGTTTATCCCTCTTTGATCCAACACTGATTGAAAATAACCCAGCATTTTTTTGAGTGTACACAGATCAAAAATCAATCATTGAAATCGGTTGAGAAATGTAAAAGTGATTGTGTTTTATATCTAAAAAGCTTCCCTGTTTACTTGCATTTGTTTTCAGGCTCTCTCTATTGCAGCTGACCAAGCAGCCAATGTGTGATCTAGTTATTTGTTGTATGTCTATGGTTGAGCGAGTGAGCTGAAGGATCTTATCGCATGCAGAGTAAGCGAGCTAGTGGATCTTTGGGCAGATGAAAGGGCACGTTTAACACATTCAGACAAGCATTGTCGTTCACACAAAGCACTTTTATATTTGCGGGACGAATATTTCTCCACAAATCTTGGTTCATGTGCATGAAATTCACTTTCAAGAGCTCAAAATGTAATCTTGTGTGTGCATAAATGTGGCAGAGAGAAAAATCCATAGATGTGCAGATTGAAAGATTCTTTTATCTGGTCATTTGAACGGCCAACCAATCAGCTTCATAACCAGTGCATTATATCAAGTGTATTATTTACATTTCTAAAGTTCTCTGTAATATTTTGAGTCTGATGAACATGAATAAATCAAGAAATTCCATAGCCTAAATAAAGACTTCAGTTTATTGGGTTAAAAAAAAACCGGTTTCTTTAACGGTTTTCTTCTAAAGCCACGACCCCAAACCACTTAAACGCGTGATGCCGACCGGCAGCTGCTGGAAGAAGCATTTAACTGAGACGAGCGGAGTGGAAGGAGCGCGGTGCATGTAGTTTCACAGTTTATCACTATGAATAAACAAATAGCATGGCTTTTAGTACTCACTATCAAGCTAGCATAGCGATACTGGTAAAGATTAAAATATATTTAGTTACACTTTGATAAAGGTGAATTTCGTCGAAGATTCATAATATACGGTGTTTCGCATGTAGTTTCCGTGATGAAAGCATTGTTGACTCTGATAAGGACTACACTCCGGAGACAATACCGCTACCGCATCGTCAACTCGAGGAAAAGCTACACGATATTTACTCCCGTTTGATTACTTTGTTTATTCCTTTTTTGTCTTGTTTGTGCACGATCTCACTGTCTTTTTTATCTCTCTCTCTGTGTTTGTGTTTTGACAGTTCCTCACGTGCGCGTCTGTCACCGGGGCGATCTCATCATCACTGATTTCCTTCACCTGCGTCACTCACCCGTTCCCTATTTGCTCCCCAATTCGTTTGGTATTTAGTCTCCCCTTGTTCCTTTGCTCCTTGCGAGTTCGTCATAGTTTTTTGTTCTTGTGTCCTGTCTTGTTCGCCCTTTTGGATTATTTAGCATTTTTTGATCTTTTGTCTTTTTATTAATTTTCTCTGCCTGCTGTTTCTCTTCTCCTCTATACGCCAGATTCCGTGTGTGACCGCTGTCCAGTAGCACTGAGGGAGTTCGTGACCGCCGCCCTGCTGCATCTGTCGGCCTTCATTGCCGATCGCTGTCCAGAGTCCTGACTAGTCCGCTGTCCAGCTACACTGTGACAGATCGTGTTACACCCAGCTACCTGTCGGCCTTAATTGCCGATTGGTCATCTCATCTCTCCCAGATTCGAATCGGTGGCTTTACTTCATCCAGCTTTGTGTGTGATCTCCAGTGTGTGACTGTCTCTTCATTTCCTGACCAGCACGGCAGTTGTGATCTCCGGATGTTATGCCAGTGACTTTGACTTTGATCTCCAGTGTTATCTACTTTTTGCTCTCTGGTTACCCAGTGGTATTTTCTCTGTCTATCATTTGATCTTTATTAAAGTTTTTGTGTCATCTGCAATTGGATCCTTGCCTCAGTGTGTTTTCTATACTAGTCCTGACAGTTTGCCTTCGCTGACTGCATATGCAGGTACTGTGAATTTTGAATGCTCTTTCTCTGCCGTACTTTTGCTCTTCCGAGATTCCGTGCCTCGTGCACTCTCAATTTAATCTGGTGTGCAATTGGGATCCTGTAGCAACAGGGGTGGTAGCCATGGTTGCGAGAGAGAGTGACAGTCGCCCAAGCCAATCATTTGTTCCATCCCGAATGGAAATAATTAGCTGTGTTTAAAGCAGTCGTGAGAGGTCTACAGACCCTCGTCTTTTATACTCTCTTTTTCTCAGAGGACTTACATTTTACTTATGTATTGGTATATAAAAACAGGTTAAACAAATTTGGAAAAACAAGTTTTTAGACAAGTACTGCCTATTCTACCTTTAACTGGCACTACAGAACATCAGGGTGCGAGTAGTAACCAGAGCACAAAAAGAGCTACAAAATTTGACTGCTTTACGGCATACCCCACTTCCGCCCCAGACACCCATTTCCTCAAGTTCGGATGTAAGAGCCTAACTAGCATTTGTTTGTGCCGTCACGTGGGTGTATGTTGTTATCATGGCCGAAGCAGCAATGAAACCAAAGAAGGCAAAGATTTTGTCGGAGGAGTCTAGGAAGAGAAAAAGGGAGAGTGACAAAATTAAAGGCCGGACGGTGATAAAATTTGGTACAGCGTTCGCTCGCTGGTGTGAGCTAAAGGAGGAGGATGGCTGCCCGATCGATGCTGACTTGGCCGTCATGCTGTTAGTCTAGTAAGTATTGAAGTAATTTTTTGTCTGCCTGACTATGTTATGGAAGCTATCTGGTCCTCCATTTATCTTCATAAATCAAGTAATGCTTGTAGAGGAGCGAATTATCAGTCTGGTAGATAGTAAACGTTAACATGCTAGTTATCCATGGTTATCATACTATCACTAGTTATCGGTTGCATTCTTGTTTTGATTTGAGCATTGCAATCGATGACATGGAATCGCAAATGTTTTGATTAGTCTACTAAAGATGAAAAAGTATGAAAGGTGGAAGATTGGTAATTTTATAATTGGGTTCATAGCTTCTGAGTTTGTGTTTCAGATGATTGTTAGCAACAGAGCCAAACAGGTTTCTTGTTGCTAACATTATTTTTTATGAGGATGAATTCCCACCCTCATGTTGTTTGTGTGCAATACTTCTGTGTGGTTGGATTCTACAAACATGTAGGGTTCAGTGCATGATGATGACTACCTCATCAAAAGTCTAACTCAGATGTGTTGCTTGTTCTGAATAATCGGTAATTCCCCTGTTATGTGATTTTTGAGTTCATGGGTTTTGCACGTGTATCCCCTGGTGTAACCATGACAGATTTTACGACAGTAGTCGAAGACAATACTGTTTCCCAACTGTAGGGGGACCCCGAGAGCCAGACTTACATGGTGTTGCTATAACAAAGTTTAGTTTAGTTTAAAGGTCACGTTTTTCCTGATCCCATTTTTCCAAATTTAGTTAGTGTGTAATGTTGCTGTTAGATCATAATACCTGCAAAATGATAAAACTAAAAATTCACTGCCAGGCGATATATTTTCTTTAACATCTGGTTTAGGCTATAGCCCTCTACTTCCTGCTTTAATGACATCAGTCGAACAGTTTTTGACTAAACTCCGCCCACAGGAATACGTCAGTCGCCAGCTAAGCTAACGGCAAGCTAAGCTGCTGTCGAATCACAACACACTATACAAACTACACAATCAGAACTCGTTATGTATTTCTGAAGAAGGGACTTCATAGAACAAGGAAGACATCAACCTGTTTGGAGGACAGTAAAAACAGCGCTATACAGATAAATAAATGTGTGAAAAATTATGCATTTTTAATAAACGTGAAACATGAACACATGTATATTGCGCACTGTAAATACAATCAAAGCTTCAAAAACACAGGAAAAACAGGACATCCTTTAAGGATGTGCACACTTATGCAACCATTATTTTAATTTTTTTGTTTTACCCCCCCCCCCCCCCAAAAAAAATCTGTTTTTTTTCAATGGAGTTGTACAGGTTGTCACATTAAAGGTGAATAAAGTTACGAAATTATTTATCTTTGTCAAATCTTTTGACATCACAAAACCTGCAATTATATCAGAGTTGTCTAGACCTTTTATATCAACTGTATACTTTTATAAAAAAAATGTTTAACATTAACTTAGTGACATTTTATTAATGAATCCCTGACTTCCAGTAATCTCAAGGTAAACTTTTACTGGTTACTAAGGTTTATAACTCATGAACAACTGGTTTGCAAGTGTTTAAGGTGCAATTTTGTTTATTTGAACATTTATGTTAATCTGTTTATGTTCTCTAGCATAGGTTATACGTTTACCAAACTGTTTGGTTGGGTGGTTTATTTATTTTGCATGATTACCAACAGTGTAAGATCTTGATAAACTTGGTCAGCATGTGTTAGTCAGTTGTTTAACCTAACACCCACCTACACAACCAAACATCTGACACATACAACCTTTCTGACTGCCTGACATAACTCATAAGATAACATACAGGGGGTACGGATATTATTCAGACCACCTTCATTTTTTTCACTCTTTGTTTTATTGCAGCCATTTGCTAAAATAAAAAAAGTTCATTTTATTTCTCATTAATGCACACTCAGCACCCCATCTTGACAGAAAAAAACTTTTGGTAACGCGTTAGATTACAGCCCGGAAAGTACTGGGTAAATACAGTGAATTTACAGCGTATGTTTCTTTAATTACAGTTTACTTATGAAGTACGTACGTGTAATTATAAGGGAACATTTTATAATATTTGGGGAATAAAGGGGTAACAACCAGGAAAAATACAAATAATATATGCAGTAAAGTACTGCGTAAGTACAGCGAATTTACAGCATACATTTCTGTAATTATAGTGTACTTATAAAGTACATACATGTAATTTTAAGGGAACAATTTATAATATGTTCGGAAACAAAGGGGTAACAAGTGCCACTTTAATTTACAGCCTGCAGATGTTGTATTTACTCTTTAACTAAGTGAAACAAGGGGGTAACAAGTGCCACTTTAATTTACAGCCCGCAGATGTTGTATTTACTCTGTAACTACGTGAAACAAGGGGGTAACAAGTGCCACTTTAATTTACAGCCCGCATATTCTGTACTTACTCTGTTACTACGTGAAACAAGGGGGTAAAAAATTTTGACTTAGACTGTAACAACACAAAACAGTAACTACAAAAAACATGGTTCTAGTTTTGCTTACTTTGTTTTCACCATAGTTGCCTTGCCTATTTTTAATTTTGCTTGATGACCCAACAAATTCCTGTACTCTTTTTCTTTCTTAAGGTAAGTAACCTTTATTGAAAATCCTAAATAAATTGTATCGTACTAATAAATAGCATAAACACATTAACTGAATTTCAAGTTTTGTTGTTTAGTAATCTAAAATACTTACTGCATATAATATTTGTATTTTTCCTGGTTGTTACCCCTTTGTTCCCCAAATATTATAAATTTTTCCCTTATAATTACACGCAGTGCCGCTGCTAGCCATTTTGGTGCCCTAAGCATAATTCCTTTATAATGCCCCCCACCCCGACCCTGAGAAAAACAACGTTTGTTTTTGCCATTTACATTTTTTATTGCCAAACATATAACTTAATAGCAGAAAGTAAAATCTTCACAGCTTTAGCCAACACACACTACATTTGAAAGTGCAAACTTTTATAGAATAGCAAAACAGAAAAAATTACCAAACTTAAATTATCAAAATAATCCAGACATGGTTTTCCCAAGTACAATGTCACTTTAAATAAATTACATTAAATAAACATTAATAAGTAAACAAGAATACTCAATATTCTTAAATAAAACAAAGATTCAGAGAACTAAGTGTCACAGTAATGTTTGCTTCATATCATGACGTTTTATATTTATATATATTTAAAGTGATGAATTGTAACATGTGCACTGACTGCTAACGTTAACTTTTACTGAGAAAGTATTAACCACCGTCACGTCAAAATAAACCACAAAATAAACTGCTGCTCAATATCTAAAGAAACGTAGTAAAGAAAGTAACAGCTGCGTCAGTTATTTGTAAAATGCATATGCATAGGTAATGTTTTAAAGTAATGTTTCTCAATTTAGCTTGCACTGAAGTTATAAATTATAACAACATAGTTTGCTAAACATTAATATCAGCACAGCAAGTTCGAGGCGCATTAAATTAGCAGCAGCTGCAGCCCATGCGCATTTCCCTGATTTAAGAGTGATTAAACATGATGGACTTACCTGCAAGTGATGCACGGGCATCATCCCGCAGTTTCTTCCTTTTTCTTTTTTCCGATCCTGACTCCTGCTGTCTTTTCGGGACCATTTCCAAAAGTTGCCTTCTGACTGGCCGTTTCTCAATCCGAAAGCTGCAGCCTGCGCGAGGTCGCATATGCAGGCTGCATACGTCATCAAGCCTGGTTTATTTCAGTTAACTGAACATTACATTAGCAAGTCATAAGCATATTACAACAATTTACGATTAACTAAGAATAATAGTTCACTTTATAATCGTTAATATTACGAAATAATAAAGTTTTGATGACGTATGCAGCCTATAAATGCGACCTCTGGAGGCTACAGCCTTCGGATTGATGCTGCGTTCCAGAGCCCATCCAAACCAGTGGGACGTGGGACTTATCCTACCTCCAACTAGGAAAAGTGCACTGGAATGCCTGTCGAAGTGGAACCTCCTACCGGCGAACTCGGGGGAGTTTGACCTACCCCGACTTCAGAAAATGAAGTCGGAGGACAATGGCGGCGCCCATAAATCGCGTCGTCGTCAGAGGAAATCTTCAAGGAATAGACTATAAATTGTACTTCTCTGCTTGTAGGGTTGTTTTAGACACTGTAATTTTAACACAACTTGTTTTTTTAATATTATGGCGTGAAATTATGTCGTTATTATCTGTTAGCATGAAAATACGGTAAAAGTATACCAAGTTACTTAGCGACATGCAGCGCTTTTATATAATGGCCCCAGAACACTTTGTAAAGATGTTTAACTTGATGTTTTACTGTAGTGTGAACTGCACAGTTCAGACTGACGTTTAAAAGTCATGTAGTCTTTACGAGCCTTAAGAAGATCGGTCGGTCGTCCATGTTTTCTGTTTACGTTCCACTTCAAATGCCTGGAACGCTTTGAAGTAGGAGCTAGGACACTTCAGGAAGGATAAGTCCCACGTCCCACTGGTTTGGATGGGCTCTGGAACGCAGCATGAGAAACGGCCTCTGTCAAACTTCGTCAGGCGCCCGCGCGATCAACCGGCACGGACCATCAAAGGCTGGGGGAATACTTTCTAGACTAGACCCATTAAATTATCTCGTTCCCCCTTTTTTGTAACATATACATGGATATAAAGGGCCTAATAATATTTCTATAGACTAATGAAATAATTTCAGCATTATAATTTTTTTTCATTAGGCTATTATTTTTGGTGCCCCCTCAGCACGTGATGCCCTACGCACAGCGCGTGATGCGCGTTATGGGAGCGGCGGGGCTGATTAGACGTACGTACTTCATAAGTAAACTATAATTACAGAAACATACGCTGTAAATTCGCTGTACTTACGCAGTACTTTACTGCATATATTATTTGTATTTTTCCTGGTTGTTACCCCTTTATTCCCCAAATATTATAAATTGTTCCCTTATAATTACACGTACATACTTCATAAGTAAACTATAATTACAGAAACATACGCTGTAAATTCGCTGTACTTACGTAGTACTTTCCGGGCTGTAATCTAAAGCGTTACCAAACTTTTTTGTTTGCATATTTATCAAAAAAGATTTACTGAAATATCACATGGTCATAAGTATTCAGACCCTTTGCTGTGACACTTACTTAACTCACATGCTGTCCATTTCTTCTGATCCTCCCTGAGATGGAGTGTTTAATCCTTCATTGGAGTGTTTAATTAAACTGACTGGACTTGATTAGGTAAGGAACACACCTCTTAGCTTACATACTTGCTTAAATGAGTGTAAAAATGTCAGTGTCTGTCATCGTTTTTACTTAGACTAATGATGGATGATGTGTATTGATGTCGGTGTTTAAACTCTTAGGGGTGGTTTCCCGGACAGGGATTAGCTTAAAGGTCACGTTCTTTCTGGACAGCTCTTTACTTCCTGCTTGAATGAAGGCAGTTGAACAGTTTTTTGACTAAACTTCGCACACAGGAATACATCAGTCGACAGCTAAGTTAACGGTAAGCTAAGCTGCTATCGAATCACAACACACTTAACAACACAATCAGAACTCGATACGTATTTCTGAAGGAGGGACTTCATAGTACAAGGAAGACATCAGTAGTTTTTAGGACAGTGAAAATAGCGGTGTAGAGATAAGTAAATTGTGTGAAAAATACCACGTATTTTTACACGTGAAACATGAACACATGTTATATTGTGCACTGTAAACAAAATCAAAGCTTCAAAAACACAGAAAGAACGGGACCTTTAAGCCAGGACTAGACTTTAGTATAATTTGGAAATATAGTTTTAAAATACCTTACAAAAAACATTACTTGTGTGCAGTTTTGACAGCTCTAACATTTATTTTAATCTAAGACTAGTCTAATCCCTGTCTGGTAAACTGCCCCTTAATATCTTGATAGAAGTTGCTCTATCAAGCGGCTAACGCATGTTGCCCTACTGTTTAGTTTGGTAGGGTGCCATTCTTCCCAGAAGTATCCTGTCCAGGATTTCGGTGCGTCTTCCGGAAGTCGTATTTGTTGACCGCATACGTCATTCAGTTAAAAACATAAGATATATAATCATAGTTTCATTCTTACCTTAAAATGTAACGGTTGCTTTTCTGTAATAATAATAATAATCCTCTATGACGTATGCGGTCGACAAATACGACTTCCGGAATACGAACACAAAATCCTGGACGGGATGCGTCCGGGAAGAATGGCACGTATGGTCACCCTAGTTTTGGCCCGGTTAGCATACATGCTTGCTTAAAGGCGGGTTGCATGGTTTCTGAAAGCCAATGTTGACATTTGAAATCACCTAAACAAACCCGCCCTATACCCTATATAAGTCTTAAAACTTTCACATTATCACATCACATTACACTATTACATTCACTCTTTTCTGCTGCAGCTCTACTGAGAGGCTCCATGATCCGCCATTGCTGTAAAATAACTGTTTTATTAGAGTAAATGAAATGGATGCTACTCTGCTACTGTAGCAACATCTTACCTGCCATAACTATTTAAACTCTATCATAATTTACCAACCTGTTTACCACTGTGTTTAATAAGTTTACTTATTAACTTCTGTACATCTGTATCTGGTCTGTCATATCCTTACACTTAGTTATCTTCAAAGACCTTTAATGTTAAGTCACAGCAAAAAATATCTGGACATACAGTGCACAGTTAATAAAGACGTCCTCTAGTTCTTACTGCAGGAGGACACAAGATGGCGCCATGACTGCGTGTGCTTTCAGGGAAGGTTAATGTGTGAGCAAAGTTTCCAGACACCGTTTCAGAGAAACACAGATTAAATAGGCCACATTTGTTTTGAATCATTATTTAAATTATTGTTGTACACTAGCAATTCAGGAAATCAATTAAGTGGTTATGAGGTTCAAACAAACAGTTTTGTGTAATGGATGTGCTGTAATTTTTTCTATTCATATTTAATATGTGACCAGATACTTGTGATGTTAAAAACATCTTGTTGTCTAAATGCAGATTGTAACTGAGGATTGTTTAAAATTGTGCATGTGAATGTTTTGGACAGTTACACCAAATGCTATACAAAAAGCACTGGCATGTTATAAATGTATGCTCATAGTTTGTGTTGCTACTTTGTGCTTGACCCTCCAGGATCAGAATTTGCTCACCCCTAGTGTAAGCAATACACACAGTGATGCAAATACACAAAACACACAAACTGCTGTTGATATTCTTCAGGTAAATTTTATTCAGAAAACAATGAGTATCTCAAGCTGTTTCACACGCTGTACCCTGATCATCATCATGTTGTTTAGTGGTTCTCAGTGGTGTCCCATACTCACGTAACAACTTCCCTTCATTTCTCTCTACAGACTCTCATGAGTTGATCAGAAATGTTCAAGTTAGTGTAACAGCTTCATCTCTTTCCAATTATATTGGATTTCCAACGCTATCTCATGGCAATTCGTATGTATTTTGTATGACCATATTTGTACATTTTTGTATGATTTGCCTTTGCACCGGTGACATTGGGGTTAGGGGTGGGGTTTTATTATTCTTTTATTATTGTAATAATCGTAAGTTTTTGCACGATTTACTTCGTATGAATTCATACGATTTAGCCAACTCGCAAAATATATACCAGTTCTCGTGAGATCAGGCTGGGATTTCTTATCATGGATGTTTATCAAATTCTTCACCTGAATCTGTTTGTCATCTTTACTTTACTGACTTGTGCAGGTACATATTTAATGTTAATGTGTTTCAGTTTAGTAGATTGTTATGTTTAGTTTTGTGTTCTCTGTTTGTCAGTGAATGTGTTAGTGAACATGTGCATTGCAACTAATGCATGATGTGTAATCATTTTTCAAATTTTCTGCCCAATACAGTTATAAAAAATATAACCGTTTTGTGTTTTCTTCAGATCTCTCCAAAACAAGCGTGTCAAGGATTTTTTTTATCAAATTAACCAAACAGCCATTGTGGGGGACACAGTTACCCTTTACTGTAATGATACAGAACATTCAAATAATATTCTGCAATCTGACGATATAACATGGAAAATAAATAAAATCTGTATTTTTGCTCAAGCCTCATTCTTTAACAGAACTCTGAGAAACTTTCCCTCAGACAGGATGTATATTAATCCAGCAGTTCCAATGGAATTGAAAATAAATCAAATACAAGCATCAGATGCAGGAAACTATTCATGTCACACTAGTACAGGAATGGGGAATCCTGGGTCCTGGAGGGCCACTGTCCTGCAGAGTTTACTTCCAACCCTAATCAAACACACCTGCATTTCTTTTCCAAGTAATCCTGAAGACTTCAATTAGATTTTTCAGGTGTGTTTAATTAGGGTTGGAACTAAACTCTGCAGGACAGTGGCCCTCCAGGACCAGGGTTCCCCACCCCTGCACTAGTACAATAGCAAAAAGATGGATAGTAACAATAACAGGTTAGTTCATAATTTCTTTAATTGAGTTTACTATAATTTTGTGTGAAACTAGTAAAAGCAATCAATGCTGAATGATAGATGTTGTTTGACTCTTGTGTTTGTTTCAGAGTCTCTTAAACCGATATCACACCTCTACATTATCATCTCATGTACTGCAGTTATTATCATCTGTCTGATCATCAGTCTAAGTTTCTGGATCAAGCGTGCCGCACAAGCCCTGAAAAGTGAAGCCAAAATGTCTCGATCGCCCCCCAGTGACTGGTCCCAGTATAGGTCATAAAGCCCGCCTCCCCATGTTATTCAATGGGACTTGAGACCAACTAAAAAAATTAATTACACTTCAATTATCTTTTTTCCGAAGCTGGTTTCTGTCATTTACTGTTGTTTTTATCACGCTGATGTAAATTCAAATGTTTGTTTTTAAAATAAGTTTGTGTTTAGTTAGTTATTTAATGATATAAAAACGGTGGTGTCACGTCATGATTGACAGCTGTGATATCGTGTGATATGCGCATTCTACGAGAGCGAGGGCGGGGTTTTGACTTCGCGGCTTCCCTTCCTGCTCACTACTGCGCATGACTGGTCCCGAAATCGCTATTGTGCAGACTCAAGACCCAAGATGTCAGCGCCATATCGGGACACTGGCGGCTTCACTTTTCACCAATGGAAGAGAGTGAACAGGCGTCGTCCATCTTTTTTTACCGTCTATGATCTGGATTCACAGGTATGCAAGTTAAAGGAATAGTCTACCCTTTTGCCATATTAAACTATGTTATTACCTCAACTTAGACGAATTAATACATACCTATCTTTTTTCAATGCGTGCACTGTACAGCGCGTCGTTAATGTGTTAGCATTTAGCCTAGACCCATTCATTCCTATGGTACCAAACAGGGAAGCCACCAAACACTTCCTTGTTTTTCCTATTTAAAGACTGTTACATGTGGAGTTATACCAGCAAGTATGGTGCCACAAAATAAAACTTTTTTTTGGTACCATAGGAATGAATGGGGCTAGGCTAAATGCTAACACATTCACAACGCGCTGTACAGTGCACGCATTGCAAAAAGATAGGTATGTATTAATTCGTCTAGGTAGAGGTAATAACATAGTTTAATATGGCAAAAGGGTAGACTATTCCTTTAATGTTAATGCGAGTGCAGAGTGAAGGTGAACTACATTCAGTGTTTGTGTTTTTAAAGTGTTTCTCTGTCATTATAACAGGAAACTGAAGCTGAACTGTGATCTGAGTGAAACAGACGAGGCTGTGAGGACGCTTTACAGCATCAACAATTATGATCTTCAGCACAATCAGGGGCGTTGCTAGACATAAAGCTCTACTGGGGCACAGGCCCCCCATTTTTTGCTGACTTTTTTTGAAAGCCTGCTGTGTGCAACACTTCTATACAATTTCATTTGCTTAACCCACTATTCTACAGTGCAACAGTTACTGCGATAGACACCGTTTGGAAATAATGAAAGCAGAGAAATATTTTCTACATTATACAATGATAGCAATGATTAATAACTTATTTTACAAGAATATTTTAAGAAACCAGTCTTTTTATGACTTCTATACTAAATAATCTCAGTCATAGTATGCTAACTGTTATGTAAGTTAGTGTCCTAGAGTTAAATATTAATAAACCAAATATTAATTTCATATCTGAAAATACAGAACAGTATAACAAATACATCTGTTGATTTTCTCAGCAACAATGCAATTCTTTAGACTTGACAGAGGTTTTCCTGAGATTTTTCCTCTAATGTCTAAGACCTGACAGGGTGAGGATGTATTTTGTCTTACCTCCCTTAAACTCATCATCTCTCCTTTTTGCTTCCCTTTCCCTGCTTTGCACAAAACATTTCTGATGTCCATGACATAAGCCAATATGATTGAGTCAAAGTAAGATTAGCATTATTATTTAGAAACTTACTTTAGTCTCTTCATGTTTTCGTAAGCTATAACTCACTCGCGTGGCATCACCTTTTGAATACGGGAACGCAAAGACGCGCGCGGACATGTATACGTGCGTGCACGCGTAAATGTGACTGCTTCGTCGCTTTTACAAATGTAAATTGGGTAACTACATTGCAAATAGATTAGTTTTTGCCGCGATTGTCTTAAGGATTTCACTTGTTAACTGCTAAAATTTAAACTTGAGATTTACACCGGGGCACAAAAGATTTACACTAGGGCACGTGCCCCAGTTAAAGGGGTCTAGCGGCGCCCCTGAGCACAATGATGTAAATCTGTTTATGTTCACTTGTAGATGTTACCCAAGTTTATAAGTTACATTTTAACAAATATCAAATGTTTTTGTTTGTATTCATGCATCTCTACATCACTATTAGCTGGGGAAAGTCTTGATGGACTTTATCAGACAGACAGAGGTGACATGTGTAAGTCAGTTGTGCCTGCCATAACTCACTAATAATCATTTAATCTCTATTACTATTTAATATAAAATTTGATTTATTTGTGTAGGTAACCTACCAGTCCTGTCTCAAAGCAACAGTTAAGAATTAGTTTTTTTTTTACATAAATATCATAACGCTATATTTATTTGCATTTTAATAAATGTTAAAATTAAAAGGTTATGCATTTACGTTGTGATTTTTTTGTTGTTGGTATTTTTACCCTATTTACCTCAATTACTCCATTCATTTGAATTAAAGATTTGAATTTAAGTATTTTATTTTTATTCACCCAAAGTTCACATAAATCACAATTTTTATAAAAAAACTTAATTCTTCTCATTAAAACACAGTGAAAATCCCACTTTCATTTTAGTGACATACAATGGAATTTCATTGGTTGTATACTCACTTGTTGCATAGACTGAAATATAAACCAATGTTGTAACAAACGTAATGCCTCAAGATCTAGATTTATGTTTAATATGCAATATTAAAGAATACACAGTATGATTCTATGCTTTAGAACAGGGGTGGGGAACCCTGGTCCTGGAGGGCCACTGTCCTGCAGAGTTTAGTTCCAACCCTAATTAAACACACCTGAAAAATCTAATTAAAGTCTTCAGGATTTCTTGGAAATGAAATTCAGGTGTGTTTGATTAGGGTTGGAACTAAACTCTGCAGGACAGTGGCCCTCCAGGACCCAGGGGTCCCCACTCCTGCTTTAGAATTTAGTGAAGTAAAATTGGCCAGCGTTAACTCTAACTTCTGGTTATATTTTGAGTTTTTTATTAAGTTGTATAAAGGTTATTGTAAACCGATATGGGTACCTTAACAAGACTACGCAAGCATGGGTTGCGGTATTGTAAAATTGCTTCAGACATTTCCTCTGGTTATATGAATAGACTAGTTATTTAACCATAACTTAGTTGTATGTAATCATGATTACTATATGTGGGCTATAAGTTGATAGCCAGAACCTCTGGTCATCGTCTCTACTTTGGTTTTGTATTCATATAATTCGCTATATCAAGCTAGAAGACGCTAGCTTGAAGCTCTGGTCTTAGTTTAGGCTTAAGTTATAAATATGGTTACAGTGGCTGTTGTTGCCAAACCTCTGGTGTGGTCGAGTTTGTGTTCGGAATCAGCACCATGGCCGTTGTGGCTGTTACATCTCACTTAAAAGACACCCGCCAATAAAACAAGAAGAAGAAGAAGAAGAAGAAGAAGCAAACCTGGCTCCAAAAGAGAGTCAATCCCAATAGACCTCCAAGTCAAAGTGTACAACTTTACATCAGAAATATGTGTCACAGGTAGGGGTGGACCCAGATGTAAATAAGGTCACGCCCCTTTCTCCACCTCGAGGAGATTCCCAAAGCCACCCCAATGACCAGACACACAAGGTAAGCATAAATTAAAAATGTACTTTATTTAGTTTACTTAAAAAGATAAATAGGGAAGGGAAAACGGGGAGCTTAAAATAATGGCCACTCTAGGCTCTCCTCCTTCACCATCCACTGGATCTCCACACAGTCCATTCTCCAAATGTTCATTCTCGTTCTCCTTTCTCTCCACAGGTGGCCACTAGGACACAAAGACACTGTTGCTTGGACTTGGACTTCGAGTATTTCTCACCGGCTCTGCTGTTTACAGCTCTCTGGGTAGGTATCACGTTCACAGTCTGTTCTTCAATTATTCACTCTCGTTCTCCTTTCTCTCCACAGGTGGCCAACAGTCTGTTCTCCGATTATTCACTCTCGTTCTCCTTTCTCTCCACAGGTGGCCACGGCTCTGCTGTTTACAGCTCTCTGGGTAGGTATCACGTTACACAGTCTGTTCTTCAATTATTCACTCTCGTTCTCCTCTCTCTCCACAGGTGGCCACTAGGACACAAAGACACTGTTACTTGGACTTCGAGTATTTCTCACCGGCTCTGCTGTTTACACCTCCCTGGGTAGGTATGGTTTCCTCCGTAGGTCAGCAGAGGGGCGAAGGTCGCACACCACCTCACCGGGTCGAGCGCTGCCCTATCTCCACTGCCCGTAGGGCGATCGAGTCCTGGACAGGGGCGCCCCTTTGTAGAGACCGCGGGGGCGGCGGACCCTTTCGCCTCTGACTCTGCGACAAAGACAGACACAGGTAAGTTTACACCACGAATATTTCCAATATTTTTACTCACAGTCACGGACAGCTCTTGATCTGCGTCCCTTCGTACTCCAAAACAGCACACTGCGTATGGTAGCAGTAATTTCTGAGGTCGTTAGCCTCTCCGTCCTCTGCCCAGTAGAAGAATGGATGATGCGGGGCTTCGTCTGACAAGACATACAGCAACCCACAGCAAATACACAGCACCACTCCAACGTGACAAGCTTATTAATTGCAAAGTCTCACTCACCACACTATTAGTGTACACACAAAGGAAACGCCCGGCGTCCTCCGCTTCACTTGGGCTGAAACAAGGGCGATGGAAATACGACCAGAATAGTGTTTCGTTGCTGTGGCTGCTTGGATTGACGCTTCTAACGGCTCACCCACCACGCTGTTTCAAGGGTAGGGCCGCCTTCCTTCTCCTGGAGG